>VZTO01006680.1:445989-584417 GCA_013400615.1 Syrrhaptes paradoxus
GCTGGATGAGGCTTTGAGCAACCTGGGCTAGTGGAGGGTGTCCCTGCCCATGGCGGGGGGGTTGGAACTTGATGATCTTTAAGGTCCTTTCCAACCCAAACCGTTCTATTATTCTATGATTTTTTTTTAAATAAGTTTGCCCCCTTTCACCTGACTTTCCCAAACATAAATCCCAAACAAAAATTGTCCCCCACCATGTCTCTGGGTGAAGCAAAAAAGGAGCAAAAAAGCAAAGCAGGAGCCACCCCACACATGACAGTTGTTGCAGATGCATTGCCCCTGTGTGGCAGATGAGAGAATAAACAACACATGAGAGATGCTGAGCGCTGCTCCAACACTATAGCAATGAGCACAAGACAGGAGTTCCTGTAAAACAAAATAGAGTTTTTGCCCTAATCTCTTTTAAAGTGCCGTAAAATTACATTTACTTCAGGCACATTTCCTTAGTCCTTGTTTTCATTATGTTGTTCTCGAAGATTTAAGTTGTAGTATCTGAGCACAGACCCCATGCAGATCCTTGGATAATCAGAAAGAAGCTTATCCTGAAAATTCACTTGAGCTGGCTGAATTTCATGAATTGGCTTTTTCTTTTCCACGCCAGGGGTTGCTTTTCCTGTACCACGGTGGCAGCCTGTGGCTTCTAGCTATAGCTCGTGTTTGCCCCCAGAATATGCCAGGAGCTGCTCTGCAGACCCCCGTGCTGCCTGTGCCCTGAGCCCCCCACCCAGGCCAGGAGGCTGCTTGATCCCTGGCATGCCGTGGGGGGTGTTTTATCCGGGCAGGAGAGACCCTCTCCCATAAACACTTCTGCAAGACTGTGTTACTTTCAGGAAAGGTGCTTTTGTTGCTATATATCCAACAAAGTTTCAAGAACTTATTATTTTGGACTCTTAACCCACTCTGGTAGTGAAAGCACAAGTCCGTAGTGGGGTTATTTATTTGTTATTTGCCTGCTGCTCTAACAGTTACAATAACTTTGATCTTTTTGTTTTCCTCACTTGGAGAAGACCTCATTACCAAAATGTCGCCTCTGACCTTCTTTTGCATTTTCAGCTTGTGTTTTATTAACTCCTTTTTCATACGGGACATGTGGTGTCTGCCACTTGGTACAAAGGAGAGACAAAGTTTGCACTTCTGATGCAAAGAGCAGTGGTGAGGAAGCTGGCTCCGTACCAAAAGTTTATGCAAAAAAGAAAAAAAAAATTATGAGGAAGAGTGAACTAAATCTGTGCGTATAGTCAGACTTTTTTGGGATCACTGTTGGGACAAGCCTATTGCATTTAACAAGGTTCAGCTAGGGAAAGTGGAGCGCATCCTTATCCCACTTCCACGCGTGCACTTTATGCAGAGATGATAAATTTCAATCAGTTGCCAGAGGAATTTATTTTCACAGCTCCTCTTTACTTCTCAGGGTAAGAAACAAGGCATCTGTCCCTTCCCTGCCAGCAATGCTGGAGGATTTGCACTTATTATATGTTTGGTGAAACAATATGCAACAGTGAAAATTTACTAGATGCTGCAGAAAGAAGCAAGGGAAAGTTAAAACACAGCCCAGAAAAATAAAAGAACTGTTTGCATGTACTTTTATTGATTTCTGACAGCCATGTTATTTTCAGGGACAACAGAAGGGAAAAGAATTTCAGTCCTTGAATGGATGAGTGATATACACTCCCCCTTTTTAGTCTTAATTTTTTTTTTTTTTGTGCTGGTGTGCGTGTGCAGAGGGGTGTCTACCTAATTGGCCTCGAGAGGGGATTAAACTAAATAAAATCACGGTCCACAGGGGGCCTCTAAATATGGCTTTTTAATTTGAAAATTTTTGTGGGTTCCAGTGTAATTCAAGCTTTTCAGGCTTTATTAGTGCACAGTCATTTGTGCAGCTTGCAAAGCTCCCATCTCGGCGAGTTTGATATGCCCGCCCCTGCTCACGCAGAAGACAGAGCGCTCTCTTCAGCTGCAAAACACACTCTGTGACATAACAAAAGCCCTACTGTAAATAAAACACATGTTAATAACAGCGACAGGAGGCGGCAGAAACCGGCAACGCGCGTCCAGGCAGTGACGCCGCTTGAAAGTGGTACTAAACGGAGCTAATGACAGTCTGCAAGCATCTCTCTGCTCTGCCTGTGACAGAGGCGCTGGGAGCAGATAGGAGTAAATACCAGCAATTTTACATGTTCGCTTGTAATAAAAGTCAAAATATGCAGCTTGGTGTAACTAATTGCTGTGGAAGGAGAACGAACCAATAGTGCTCGTTGCTGTGAAACTGTTAATGGAGAACTTATGGAGAGAAAGTCCAAGTTCTCTCATCCAAATTGGAATGTGAAAGAAATCTGTTGGAAGGTGATGACAGAAATGAAGTAAAACAGTTGTTTCCTGATCCATGTGCCAGATGTGTCACATACTGTGATAAATAAGATCTGCATCTTACACTCCAGAAATTGGGGAATATTACAAGCGTTTATTATAGTGAGGTACAAAAAAATGTACTTGAAATGCTTTGTTTCTGCTGGCACCAAGCAGTGAGAAGTTATTGCACAATGCCTGGAGCTGCTAATTCTTTTGTTTAGGTTCAATCCAACACAGCCTATTAAAAGCTTAAATTCAATTTTATTGTTAAGGTATTTATTAACTGATTATGAAAAGACATTAAAGGGCTCATAATTAAACTACTAAATTGTTCCTTACCTTGACGAATCCCCCATTTTCCAAGAATGACTTCCATAGTATAAAATATCAGGGTTTTAATTTAGAGGGGAATGCTGCTCACAGGCAAACCCCAGCTTTTCCTTCAGCTCTTGACTTGATCCCAGTTCATAAGCCCAGAATATCATGGCAGAAAGCCTAATGCATTGGTGGCTTTTCTTGGGAAGACTGCTCTGCAGGTTTGTGGCATGTTCTCACACATTTGCAGAAATAGCTGCATGGTGATGCTTGATAATCTAGTCTTATTACTTACAAAAAAAGTCTCATTGACTCTTGGCCCATATGCTTTTGAAAATGTGTGTTGTGAGCAACTTGCTAGACTGAAGGCACATGCTTCCAGGCAAAGCTGCATTGTGCCTTCATCCGCACGACTGATGTTTTGGTGGGGTGGGAAGGGTGCAGGAGGCAGCCAAGGGAGATTGCGTCTTTCTGTGTTTTCCCTTTGGAAATTGCTCCGTTCATCAGAAGGGTCACGTGTCTAGCACCTGCACAAAGGTTAATGGGGAGACTGGGTTGTCTACCCAGAGGTCTGACGGCTCTCAGCTGGCTTTAGCTGTCCCTGTCCTTGCAGAGCTCACCTGCAGGGCTGCAATACTCAGTGGCTTTTCACGCCAACTTCATCAGGAGGTTTTTACTGTCAGAACAGGCAGAAAGTGTGTGTCTGATTACCACAGGTAGAGATAAAAACTTGAAACACCTGATAAGTATGATGCAGGTGAACATCTGCAGTCCCAGGAACCTGATGGTGAACAGCAATTCCCTGAATATGTGAGCTGTCTTTAAAAAAGAAAACCAACCTCACCGTTGCTATGTCCATGAAGACCCAAGGAAGAGGTAGGTCCTTTTACTGTGGTGCTGTGCCCAGCAGTTCAAGCAGCCTTCCCAGCCTGGCTGGGGCATTGGGCCACTGTTGTGTCTATTCTGCGTGCTTGCACAGAGCTGGGGTGGGTGTCCCCTATGGCACTGTACCATGCCGTGGGGACATGCTGGTCAGGATTCATCTCACCTGACCCAAAGCTCCTAATATAGGCTGAGGGGAACTGCACCCTCCAAGTGCTTCTTTGACACATTATCGCTTTGACAATGAAGGGATAATGCCTCACTGTATGTAGATGAAGCTCACGCTGGTTATCACTCATATTTTCCAGGGTTACTTCAGATTGGCTTGAGATGAATTTCAAAAACGGAGATTTACAAAAATGTTGCTTTGGGAGGTGCCGGTATCCTGTCTCAACATGTTAAGACCTGTAGGTGAGTCCCAGCCAGGAATGTTTCCTCAATCATGTCCTCTCCTGCTGCCCAGTTTCCCTGCAAATCCCCCCAGGACATTTTTTAGCCTTTTCTGTGTAAGTTAGCCTGTCCCACCCTGAAGATGTGACATCATCTACAGTCTTCATCAGAGCCCCACCAGCCTTTACTCAGATTTCAGAGGAAAAGACCTCTGTATCAGTTTTAAAATTCTTTGTTCTTAGGCTAGGTCTTCACTGCAGGAAGAGCGTTTGCTTATCCCGTGGTAGATATCTCCCTCTAAAACCCCAATTCAGAGCAGCACAGGCTTTACTTTGAGATAGGTCTTCCACTCCTCCTGGGATTTGCCTTCACTAGTCGAATGGAAGTAAAAACTCTCTTGCCCTCCCCTCTATTGATATTTCCCTGTGAGATACTGAATTTAGCAACCCCACTGGAAAAACCACCCTTTTTTTTTTTTTTTTTTTTGGCAGAGAAGCTGCAGCTGTAAGTGTTTATGGGAAATAAAGATATCTGATTAGGGTTGTTGGTTTTTTTTTTGCACACTAAGCTGCATACCCTCTGGTAACCTTATTATTTGTAATACTGTTGGAGGCTGTGGAAGAATGGAAAGACTGCAGTTTCTCAGCAGCCCAACTAGAGCTGTCCCACCTTCCGAAATACAGAGGTCCTGTTGCTGTTCAAAGATATTTTATTGAAGAAAGTGATACTGCTTTCGACAAAACCAGGCACGGCCTTACAGTAAGGGCTAGTTAGGAGCCTCAGCAAAATGTTATTGTCTTCCTGAGCCATGTTTATCCTTAAGGGACACATTAGAAAAAACAATGGACAATGGGCCATACTGACAGCTTATGGGAGGAAATAAATGAAAGAAATAAAGCTTACTATGCTTTTGTGAAGCTGATGTGAAGACAGCTGACAAAGGTCAATACGTTACGGCTTGGAAAATGGTGAAAATATCGATTGTCCTGGCCTGTCACAGAAAGTCAAAACACCTATCGTGCATGCTGAGTATATGAAAAAAAAAAATAGGTGATACTCACTGCAGTGAATAGCCAGTGATGAATGTGGTGAAAAACACATGATGCGCATCTTCTAAACCAGTGAGTGGATCCCCCTGAGGCAGGGAATATTTTTATGTTGCTTCTTTATATAGTGTGGGATTTGTTTCTCCTAACTGGAGACTCCAGAATTTAAGACTTAAAGAAAAGCCCAGTCTAGCCACTTTCCTAAGCTCACAGGCAGCTGAATTCATTAGGTGCTTCCCTCCTTAGGCGGAAGGATCCTGGAGCAATGAATGTCAGTGGCCAGAAGTACCTGTTCTGGGAAGGCGATGGCCCTCTGCCCCCACACACCCTCCCAGAAGTCTGCTGTGAGCCAGGGGTGCCTGCAGAGGAGCCTCAGCTCCACCTGGGGTCTTGGCAAAGCCCAAGGATGGAGATGTGGTGGGGATGAGGGGAGCACTCCATCTGGTCCCTGGGACAGGGACAAAAACCTAAAAGTAGGATTCGCTCAAGTCAGGCATCCAGAGGACTGGGTGGACTGGATCCCTCCCAGTGTTACCAGTGACATTGGGATTGCAGTCAGGTTCACCAAGAGTCTGTGCAACTGGGGTCGTGGGCAAAAATAGGATTTTTTATACCTGTGTAGTTCTTAAAGTCCATGCTGTGGATTTCTTGGTCTAGCACAGATAAGCATTGCCAAAAAAAGTACGTTCCTAATGCTGGTTAGATAATCCAAGTTTGCTCTTTCAGTCTGAATTTACTGTGAAAACAAAATTACTTGGGTTTTAGGAAGTGCCTATATCTTAACTCCAGGTTTATACAGGAGTCTGGAGCAGCTCGCTCAGGTCACTGTGTCTTTTGGGCTGTTTTCACCTACATCAGGTAAATCAGAGCAGCAAACTTCAGAGTCCGGAAAGCTCTTAAGATCTCCCGAAAGATCTGTCCTTCGCACAGAGCTGCCCATGACTCCATGGCGTACAGTTAGAGCAGTGCCTGTGGCTACAAGAGGTGCCCAATGCGGCACGGGGGTGGGCACAGGACCCTGGCCAGCCCGAGGAGGACCTAGGGTGGCTTTCCCCATAACGCCAGCTGAAGATTCTCAATTCATATTTCGCAGTTTGTGCTCCTCTTTGCATTTAGAAAATAAGATCTTGTCCTGTCTTTGTATGTACCGCACCGAATAGGGTCCGGGTGACCCCCCAGTGAGAGGAGGGCAGTGCGTGGTGCATGGAAAGTGCGGTGACTCCAGTACAAACCTGGCCCTGCCATCAGCCCGACTGAAGAAATGCGCATTGGCAGTTCCCTTCTGTAGGTGTTACTGACTGACAGATAACGATGGAGGCAGAAAAATGTCAAAGTGTTAGAAAAGTCAATATTATGAAGACCTTGCTCCCCTTGCTTCCCTGTTCCAAGGAGTTTCCTGAGTATGACCAATTACATTCTTTTTTTTTTTTTTTTTTTTTTTTACGACCGGTCACAAATGCAGCTTTTATTAGCTGGTTTGCTCAATGATTCAAATGTATAGACTTTATTTCAGTCTCATTTGAGTTGGAGGAAGGCATACAAGGATTTTTGCTGGCTTAAATTAGTGGAACTGCCCCTTTGGCTGAATGACAGGGCCCTCGCCTTGCAGAGCAGAGCTCCAGCCCCGTCTCTGACTTTTGCCTGTAAATTAGTTTGTGAAGTGGTGTTTATTGCTACATTGGGAGGTTAAGACAGCCTAATTGTATGTTTGTACAGGAGAAAACATCACGCCAGAGCCTTAAGCAATTATTCTTTCCATGTCCTTTCACTGTTTAATCTTGACACTGTTCAGAGGGGAAAGGAGACAATTTGTCTTCACCCTACAGCCAATTAACAGTAGAAGTGCAGAATGGCTAACGCAATCTCCACTGAAGTGCCATCATCCATTCATCAAGATAAGATCCTGAAATAGCATGCATCTAGAACCCCTTGTTGGGAATTGTTCTGAGCCCACGCCCGATTGCAGCCAAGGGTATCTCAGTGATTTATAACCCAGCGCGTGGTTCCAATGGGTGACAGTGCTCAGCACCTCTCCTCCCACTTTTTCTCTCCAGTGGCCATCTTCTCTTTATGGATGAGTTAGTCTCCAGAGGACCAGTCTTTTTAACAGGCCATTACTCACTGAAATGTTTTGTTTTTTGTAAACTTCTAAGGTGCATCACAGGGAATTGCCTTTCTTTCCCAAGGAGGACATGCCAAATATAAGCCAGACAAATAGTGTCTTCTCTGAGCTGGCTAAAAGCTATGGCACAGCAAAGGCAGTCCTTTGATATGACAGCCACTGTGTTAGAAAGAAGAAATAGCTCTTTCAGACCATATCTTGTTTATGGAAGTGCAAATCTCTTAAAACCGTCCAGGTCTTGTGCCCCACATTTACGTGCGATAAGCCTACAGAGCCACAGTCAGACCCAGGGTAAATGGCTGGAGCTCTGGTCATGTACACATGATCTGTATTTGGTTCTGGATCTCCAGGATGTGGTTTCCTTGAAAATGTCTGCGAGCAGGTTCTCTCAATGTTTTTCTTGTCCACAAAATACTTCTTTTAAAATAATACTATATAAAACCCAGCAGGATCTGTCTTTCTTGAGGCCAGTGCAACAGAGCCCCAACTGTTTTTTACTGGATGCTTAAATACGTGCAGTAAGAACAAGCTCATGCTCAAATTTTGCTTTCAACTGGCAGAGAAGAGGTTTTCTGGGATCCTCCCCAAGAATGATCTAGTCCTATTTGTTCTAAGAGGTTAAATTCAGCCCTTCACTGTTGGTATAGGCAATTGCATTGCACCAATAATGGGCATGAACTCTTAATTTCTGTAATAAGTGATACAGAAGGAGACCTACCAGGAAATTATAATTAAATCCTTAGTGTGCTGTGTCATCATCCTGACCCATTTTGGTGGAGCAAACAAAGATTTCCCTCAAAGATGCTGAGTTTTGATACAGGAAAACTAGACATTTTCAAAGAGGCTTTATTTGCTGGATGGAATAAAAGGGAGGTGCCAAGAATATTTTAATCAAATACTCATTACTGAGAGGATCCAAGAAAAAAACACTGTCTGCCCTAATCCCTTCCAAGCCAACAGACCATTTTGAAGGCTTCAGCAGCTATCTAGCTATATATACACACACGAGATGTTCTTACACTTCCAACAGAGGATAAGGCGGAGGAGGACTAGTGGTCCTAGCAAGATGGGAGCAGTTCTGCACTTGAGACTGGTCTGGGAAATATGTTAGACTATTCCAAAGCTTCAATTTTGACCTTTCTCCAGGGAGAAAAAAAAAAGTGCTTTATGTTAAAAGCCTCAGATCTTTAGCTTCTCAGATATTTTTTTTTTTTTTTGCCAAGTAACACAGTCACTTATATTCCATACATCTCTGCCAGAGGGCATGTCCCAGGTCTGATGTGCTAGTAAAATGGGAAGTGTAAATCTGGACAGGGTGTTGATGCCAAGGTTAGGGATGTGAGAGGACAGGAGACAGGCTTCGCTGCCTTAAAAAGCACCTCGAAAGGTGGTCATGGGTGCTGCAGTGTATGTGGAAGCTCTGCTTCCTGCATACCCCAGGGATAGGAGGAATGATGTCACGACGACATCATGCTCATCCTCAGCTCTCCTAATGTTAACCACAGCAGCGTCTGCTCCAGGGAAGCACTTCTGGGAGGAAGGTGTCAAAACCAACACACTTTCCAACTGCAGCCGGAGAGTGGGGAGTTTCAAGCAGCAGAGCGCTGACGCCGTGTCCCTTGGGGCCCGAATCACTTCTCTTCTAGGTGTTTGACGGTCAAATGTGCTGTGGCATGTGTTTTTCCTCTCTTTCGTTTACTTTATTGAGGATGGCATTGGTTACAGCTGTTTAAAAAATATCTGAGCAGGTTATTCTGGGAAAGGACAGAAGAAGTCCTTACCGTACAAACGCAAAACTCAGATGGTTTTCTTTGCAAGGGTGAAGATCGTTAGTGGCTTTTCTTCTTGGGCTGTTTTTGGGGAGAGGAGGCATCTTTGGTGTGAGAGAGCTAGCAGAAGGGGCGATCGGGGATTTTGGAGCTCTGACTGCAGCTCTGGCACTGATTCCCGCTGAAACTTTGCTAAAAATTTCAAATCGGAGTCTCTGAAATGTCGATAATAATAAGTAATAGGTCTGGCTGGAAAACAAGAATTCTGTTTTGTGAAAAATGTTGCGGTTTCAAAATTTGTTTTCATTCCAGTGCAGAAAGAATATGAAAACTTTCTTCCTTTTTTTCTTCTTCAAGGGAGAGAGGAGAAAATAAAAAATAGACAGATTTTAAAAAGCCTTAATTGTCTAGTAGGTTAGGGTCATGGTTCAGATGAGGAACTTGAGCTGACATCTCCCCATTCAAGGTGAGAGGAGGGATCTTGGCTATCCAAAGTTGGTTTTCCCATGCAGTAATTCTATCCCAGAGATTAAAAATTTTCTTGGCAAGTTTTTCATTGAAACATTTGTGTTTCTTTAAACAATTTTAATGCTATGACTTTCTTTTTATTATTTAGAAAGGGAGTTGGGACATTTCTTGATCATTTCTGATAACCACCTGTATATTTTTTTTTATTACTTATAGCAAATGCCAGGTGCAGAGAAAGTCCTTCACCTCATAGATGCTATCCAACTGCTCGCTAAAACTGGGGGAGACGCAGAACGGCAACACATCGGAATATTTGGCCATTTCCATATGAGGTTGTTTAAAATTTTGATGTTACATATTAAAATAGAGGTCTTAGCATCTCTGACTTAACCCTGCCACCTCTGAAATGTTGATGATGATATGAGGATCTTTTCCCAGCTGGCAGGGATGTTGAAAAGTTTAATTAATATTTGCGCAGCTCTTTGAATATGACAGTCTTGAGTGCAGTTTTGAATACCTCACCTTGAATACCTTGTGTGGACAAGACAGAGGTGTAATCAAAGATACAGACACGGTGCAACATATCAGCAATAGCACTCCAGACTATCTGAGCTGAACCTGCCCAATGAAGGGCTGATCGACCGGCCGGCTAATGGCTGTTCTCAGTTTTGGCCATGGCACAACAACATGAGATCATTTATAAATAACCGATTTCTGTTTACCCAAGTGCTTTATGTGAAAGCTTTGGAGGGTTCTCCTAGGTAAAGTAAGCCAATATGAAGTACAATGGGGATGAAGTGCAGCTGTAGCTCCTACTTTTCTTGTTACAGCTAATACCCAGTGCTTAAGCGGTGCTACAGGAGATGAGATTGCAATTGCAGGGAATTCACACAAGAAACAGACTTCTCTGCAGAGCACTGCAGACATTAGACCTACAGGTGCAGCCTGTGAACTTGTAAAGTCTTTTCAAAATTCAACTGGGGCTTTTCCAAAGCAAAATACAATTTCTGTAGGCAAAATAGATTTAGCACCTATTCTTACATAGCTGCGAGTCTCCTTAGCTACCACTGAAACCAATTAAATTTAAAAATACTATATTGGACTCACGGTATATAACAGTTCTGTGCTGACTAGTTCTCAGATCACCATCTTTTAGCCAAGCAGAAAAAAAAATACTCAAGCAGGCCTGTCAATTCCATTTGTAGCCTTTCCTCATCTGCTTGCATTAAGCCATTGAGACTCTTTTTCAGCTGAACTGGCTGGAGTGTGATCCTAGGGACTTTGTGGAGGAATACAGAGAGCCTCAGTGAACTGAGGAGTGACTATTTTCCCCTCTGCGTTGGTGACATCTCTGGCAAGTCCAATAACTAACAAACTGTGAGATGCTACCTTGTATTTTCGTAATATATCATACACTCTAGTGAGTTAATCCTTGTAAAACAACCTCTGAAGTGGCTGCAATGGGTTGAAGTGTGAAGCTGGGGTTAAAACAGTCAAATCTGTGTGTCTATAGTAAAGCAGCTAAATATGAGCATTATTTTTTTTCCCCTTGAAAGGCAGAGTGTTTTGGCTGAACTGCTTTACTTGTTGATGTCCAGGTTCGGAATGGGTTTGCAGAATACAGGATTTACCTTTTTATCTTTCTCAAGGAGGCCCAACATCTGCTTCCCCTAAGGTGAGCATTGCCCAGCTGCTTGGGGACGTTGATTGTTTCTGCCCTTAACATAGACCTGAGTGCAGAAATATGTATCTCTCCTTTCCCTGGCTAAGAAAGCAAACATAGGTAAAATTCAGTGAAAAGCCATCAGTTTAATAACAGTTTTTACACTGTAAATGTGATTATTTTCCAACATAAAAGATTCTGGGGATCAAAGTCCACGTCTATCTTCTGCATTTGGACTTTCTATGGGTATTACAGGAAATAAAGACAAGAATAGGAGTAGCTGGTCGATGATGCAGGACACACAATTATGCTGTTGAATAAGGGAATTACATAGAATAATATCTTGGCCACAAGCAATAATTTTTATACTAATACTAAGCTGTACAGTAGAAGTCATTCATCCTATTTAGCAGCTGAAGCTGGTCTAGATGGCATTCAGCCCCTGCTGCTAGGTTAGGTTTGAGTGCACATCATGGTACCACCACTGGCCCATCAATCTAACCAGCAGATGATCTGAACTGCTTGTGCTGCAAGAAATAAGCCAATAAGCTATGACAGCTCCCTACGTCTAAGGCAACACCCCCCCGAATCGCTATTTTAAGGCCTAGAAGCCCATACTCTTGGTTTTGATGGATCTGTGTTGCCATCTGAAAGCTGAGTGTAGCCGGGAGAAGGAAAGAGAGCTCCAGGAGGTTGGTGGCCTCAGGCAAAGAGCTCTTCCAAACTTATTGTGATATTTTTTCTGCTGTTTGCAGAAATATAGTCAACAGTGGCAGACAGATAAATATATGTATTCATGTGATAGTAGAGCTATGCCTTGGACCATCTCTTAAAGGTCTGACAAAGAGCTTGGAGGTGAGCAACAAAATCAGTGTCGATCATTTTCGTAAATACTAAAAAAGTTCCCTGCAGGGGTAGGGATCTACTGGGGGAGGACACCTACCCCAGGAAACACAGGATTTGGCTGCTGCCACAGATCCATTTTCCCAAGATTAAAAATAACACAAGGGAAGAGTTTGTGGAACCAGCTCCTGAGACATCAGGTTTTTGGAATTTGGAATAAAAAAATTGATTCTTTTGGCCCATGTTTGGTGAAAACAGTGGAAAGACTAGATTTATTTGAATGAGAAATTAAAAAAACATGAGCAGTAATAAAAAATAGAACTGACTATGACAGTAGGACAATTTATAATTGGGGGTCAAGTATCCTATTAGTTTGGGGCTATTTCTCTTTAAATAGAAGACCAGTCACAAAGGATTCCTGAGAGATGATATAATCTGAAACTATATTGGAAAAAAGTTTGCTTCTCTCTTAAATTACCAGGGCCTTTTGTATCCTAGTAAAATACTTTATTACTTGATCTGGCTCTAGAGAAACAGTGATTCCATAACAAACCTTTCCCAGGCCTTTAATTATTTCCTTTATTATATCCTGAAAAAGGACCAGGTCACTTCTGAAGGCCACAGAAAGAGTAAATTTTTTTTTTTTCCTAGGCGAACAAACAAAAACCGAAGGAATGTTTCTTTATACCGCAATCCTAAATTGAAGTTAGGTTGCTAAGTACTGAGAGTGCAATAGCTCTGTTCCCAGAAACACATCTTGGAATATATTTCAAAGGCTTATCTGATGGTCTTCCAGTCAATCCCTTAAAAATCAACCCTGTCCCTACACAACGATGAATCTTCTTTGTCACTACAGATATAAGGAGAGTTTTCAAATGAAAGCCTACATGGCTTGTGATTCATTTAGGTGCTTCTACAAAGAGCCTGATGTTTGATGTTTCAGTGATGGACCCAGCTGTGCAGCACAGGACATGTTCATGCCTCCAACAGCTGTAAATTTCTGACAGTGCTTGACCAGTTCCACACACGATGGCCCATTACGGATATTGTCCCTTTGAAATTTGCCTGCTGAGGTGGGCACTCAATACAGAGTAGCCAGGGAAAACTAGAAAGATGTGCAAAATAGTTTGTCATCTTGCAGGACAAACAGGCAACACAGGGCTCTCCTGTGTGTAATCCTACTGATAATTTTTTGTAATAGAAAACTATGGCTGAATTCACAGTTAAACTGCTGATTTTTCCTTCTGTTCATTTGCTCCTTCATCCCTCTCTCCTTCCCTCCCTCTCTCCTTTCTTTTCACCATCCTTTCTTCCTTCCTTTGTCGCCTGTTGTCTTGATAGTGAACTGAGAAGCGTTTGCTTGTCTGCTAATGTATGATTTCCTATATGTGCAGGTCATTATTTACTTCCCCAAGAAGAAGAAAAGGAAAAAAGAAAAACCACAAGCCATGCCACAGTCTCATTAAAGATATAAAAAATTAACTGTCCTCATTATAACTAACATCCTACTTCCTCTAGTAGGAATGCCTTATATTTCAGGGTATTTAAAACCTTCTCATTTATAGAAATACCCTGAGTGAGTAATACATGGTCCCTGATCAACTGCACGGGTAGAAATCTATCCCGGGCTTCTACTGCCATGGGGAACCACCAGGGTACAACTGGCAGGAAAGCTCCCAGATTGAATTATAACTTTGTTATTCAATCTGAGAACATATTTTGTTATTTATAGCGTATAGAAAACCTCATATGGACTTTTTTTCAGGTGGAAAATGATAAATCTGAGTAACAAAATAATCACTTCTAATTTCAAATGTAAAGCCTGTGAAGTAGGTAGGGAGAGAAGGATTAATGTGCACACGATGCAGAGTTACTGGGATGTGATGGGGAGAGCCGAGGATGGTTTATTGGGAAAACAAAGGGAGAATTTCACTGGAAAGTAACAACTTTCTGTGGAAGTTATTAGATGTCCAACTACTATAACTAGTCTTAAAACTATAGTAACAAAACCCAAACAGAAAGACAGACTTCACCAATGGCTTCTTCCTCTCGAAACACGTCAGGTCTATCTTTAGTTGCAAATGTGTTATTTATATAATTGCCAGTGGTGCTACCTTTGGGTTTCTCCTGTACTTGTTGCTCTGGAAGTATCTGCAAATCTGTTTATACCAGTGGGTCCAGCATTTCAAAGGAAAACCAGCAAAGCACTGGTCTGGCACATAGAAACCCTTACGGAGCTTAAACTTAAATGTGTTTGTTTCTTTCTGGGTGTTTTATGGTGCAAAGAAAAAAAAAAAAGAGGCAAATTATCATTACTGGTTGTTACCAGCTAGTTGTGAGTACTTTTATAGCCAGTGCTGATCTTTGGTTATTGATTCTCAGGCATGTGAAGCCTGGTTCTTCAATGGAGCAATTGAAACCTGTCTGTGGTGGTTTTGCAATCCCTTTCCCTGATCCTTCTCCCCCACTGTCTTTTCAATACTTCGAGCCTCATTTCCTATATAGCAGTTAATAAAAACAAACTGGCAAGAAACCCTCTTTCTAAATTTATGAAACTTTTGTCTTGCTGCTATTTCACTTTTTTTTCTTCTTTTTTTTTTTTTAATTTTTTGCCTCAGGTTTTGTTTGCCTGTCAAACTCATTGAGTTCAAACTTTTTTGAATTTTAGAAACCTAAGTTCACACAGTAATTGGAAGAACAGTCCCATAATTTCCAACTCCAGGGGGAAGCTATCTTGGAACACAGCAGCAAAAAGAAACCCTCGGGTGAAAGATGAAACCCGGTCAAAATAAAATCACAGATCATTGATTGAAAATGTAGATGTGATCATTTCTAATAACCAATGAAGGCAGGTAATTAGAAGAAACTGTGTACATTTCTGGAGCATAGCTGAGTGGTCATTTTTAGAGTGATGAAGATTTATAGAAGATCCAGTTTAAAGAAAGAAATGCAAATATTATGGGGCTTTATTCTGGAAGTTATCCTTTAGGCACGTCCTTAGTGATGCATCAGTGGAGTTTAACTAGTGAGCAGAGCTGAAGGGCTCCTGGGTGCCTCTGCTTTTACTCCTTCCACATTTCCCTGGAGAACCACATCTTTCCAAGTGGAAGTGTTGCTTCCACAGGGAGTCCCACCAACCTTATCAGCAGATGGATTCTGCCTCACAGTGACAGCAAGCTCGTGTGGACTTCAGGGAAATGGTAGAGTTGCCCCATGCTACTTCTTCTGTACCAGGGGCAGATCTGGCTCCCCTCCTCCCTGCCAGCTGTGGGCGTGCAATACAAGCACCACTGCTGAGCATCGCCGATGGTGGCAAGAGCCACCTCAAAGGCAAAAAAAAAAGGTGCAAACACTTTTCCAGGTGTGGCCAAGATAAAGGACTCCGTGCTGCTGGTGCCAGCATGGGTGATGTAGGAAAAGAAAATACCCCTGTGGTTGGTATTTTTGGAGCAGGTGATTTTCAGTGATGTGGGTGGTTAATATTGCCATCACAACCCGTAAGAGAGGGAAGGCAACTTGTCATTGAAGCACTGGCCGTGTCCCTGGGCTTTCTACACTGCCCAGGCTGCTCCTGTGAGACCCCAGGGACCACCTTGATGCCCCTCTCCTTCACAACCTCCTGTGTCCTCTGCATCAGTTGCCTCTGCTGCCCGAGGACGTGGCACAGTGAGGGGAAAGGCTGGGTCCCTCCTCACATCCCCTGGGCGAGGTGGCTGGGTGCTGGGTCCGGCCAGCGTACCAGCGGCTCAGGGTCTCTGCTCCCGAGATGTGATGTGTGGGATTGTACCCACCATGTCTGTAATTTTTTTCCCACCCCAGTCTGTGATGTTCGAGGACACCTGAAGGGGGTAAGGAGTGTTAAGGCTTACTCTGTATCATCTGTGCTCAGACAGGCTGGGGATGTTTTATCCCACATCATCTCTGCCTTTGCCCTATGCAGCTTCTTGTCCCCAGTCCCTGTGCTGCAGCAGGCAGTGACAAGGTGCTTCCCTGACTGCAGGCAGTTCAGGATAGATTTTCTCTGGCAGAAAAAGGCAACAAAAGCACTTCCAGCCTGCCTTCTTCTGCTCCCTGGGTTGTGACTTGCTGCGCTGGCAGTGTCATCTAGGTTAAAAAACCTCAGCACATCTTTTCCAGGAGAAGGTCATTTTTGTTTTCAACCTAGAACACGTGTGGCCCCCACATGCATACTTCTTGCTTTTTCAGATAGGGGCTGGTAAACAGGATGCAGAAATGAACAGTTGCACATAGAGATGAGGGGGAAAAATGTTACTTCCCTGCCAAAGGAAGCGTATCATGCATCAGCTTGGCTACCAAAATTAGGCAGAGCAAGTCCTAGCCAGCGTGCTCTCCAGGTCTGACTCAAACCCAAACAAAGGCGGCAGCCCTGGCTGTCCCTGGTCTAGGCTCTGTTTTCATACCCCTGAAAAATAAATAACATAACACATACTTCCTGCAGAAGTTAGCCAAGGACTTGTCCACACTGCATTGCACAATGTCATATAATCTGCACATCCAAGGGAGGTTATTCCTCTCTTTTTAATATGTGGAATATGTCTAGCAAATTCATAGATGGGGGCGACAATTAGGAAGTGTACTCCTCTTCGTGAATTACCCTGAGATCCAGTCACACCGGCTGTCATATATAAAGTAAAAGTATGGAAATTCAATCATAAACTCTGAGTTTAATCATTGGCATAATTCCTCTCCTGCTTGGCAGGACCAGGATTTCACCCAAAGCATCGCTAATACCCAATTAATCAGCTGACACAAAGTCAACAAATGCAGAATTTTCCAAGCACAGGAAAGCGAAATGCCGTAAGAATAAAACTTTATAGCGGTCAAGCTCTCTGCGGAGTGGAGCAGGAGGGTTGCTGTGTTCCCCATTGCAATTAGGATCATGTCACTGTTCCCTGTCAAAGGAATGGACCTTGCCAAGGCTCTTTCATTTCACGGAGCTGTTCCTGAGAATGCAGGAGCCACTAGCAGGCTTTGCTCCAGGTGTTTTCTCCTATTAAGCTGGTCTTAATCTCTGCTCTCTGTCTTGAGCAAAACAGGCAGCTGCAAACTAGAAGAAAGGAAGTGGTTACTCCAATGCCTATGGGAAAGGCATTGATGTTGCAAGACGGCTTATCGACAACTTCTATATGTACAAAATTCATGGAACGGCTCCCTCCCCAGGGCCTGGCAAAAGCCAGTTCCCACTTCTGCTGCTTCTGAGACTGACTCTGTGCAGAGACTTCTGCTGATGCAGTAATGTCGCTCTGTACTACGGCAGCTTTTAGGACATTTCTATATTGATAAAAACCTCAGTGGAGGCACAGCTTGCAACACCAAAGACATCATTCATTTTATAAATACCTTTGCCAGCATGGACTGCTTTCTTATTTCAATTCCACCTTTCAGAGCCAGTATAAGCTGTAGGGGTGGGGAGATGTTTCTGCATTAATAACTTCTGCAAACTGGGAAGTTTGCAAAGGGGCAGCTACCCTGACAGTACTAACTGCTGTGTAGCTGCTGCCCGTTTATAGACTATCATAAGCTCATAAGTAATACTATGGAATGTGAGTACTAGAAAAAGGCAGAGGAAAAAATGAGTTTTGAAGCATTCTTCCTGCTTTTAAGTAATTTTTTCCCCCACAGCACAATTTTCCCTTGGGCACTGAAAAACCCCAGCTAAATATTGAAATATGTAATGTTACATTTTCCCTGGTGCAGCACTAGACGTGGGAGGCCTGACCACCTCTGCCCCTTATGGTGAAGAGACCCGAGGAGCTGGAAGCTGCGGGTTCAAATTGCTCCTGACATGGGGGCTGCCTGCCCTGCCTGCCAGGCTGACACGCTAACGAGGAGTGTTGCTCCCTTCTACCCATATAACAGTTTCGATGAGGACATCTGCGTCCCCCCACAGACACTTCAGGGTCTCCAGGGGGGCGAGTGGCAGCATTCCAGAATCAACGATGAGGCATGTCCTAGGGACCCCTAGAGATGTGCCTGTGAATACTGGACCTGTGCAGCTCAGTCCTATGGTGTCAGGGGCAGATTGCAGGAGACTCGGTACCTTTCCTGGTAGCATCTCAAAGTTATCCCAGAGACATAATGGATTAGCTGCATTTTTGACACACAAGTCAGATGATACAGGACTTCTTCAGTGTAAAGAAATATGTCTGCAAATGAATTTGGGCAGAGCGCTGTTAGACAATCTTGGGGGACTCTCACCTTTGGTAAATCACAAATAACCTGGTAAAAATTGTTTCTGGAGTGGTAAAGAGCAAGTGACGAGAGCACAAATGATTGCTGGCTTGGTGTTTCCTCTCATGGGAGGTCGCAGAGTTTTGCTGATGCGATGCTGGTCCCTGTGACTGCCAGACAGACAGCCACCCCTTCACCCTCCCCACCACATCCCACAGAGGGGCTGGGCACAGCTGGATGGGTAGCAGGGCTACAGCCAATTTGCTGTTACGGCGGTTTGACCACTTTTCTGTGCCTGTGCCGCCTTCTCCTTTCTGTTTGTCTTATGTCGGGGACTGTTTGTCTTCATTGTCAACGAAGAAACACAAATGAACATTTGGAGGATGCACATCTGCACTAGCAACAAGCATACTGCAATTATACCAGCTCTTGCTTAGCTAAAACCAGATCCATTAGCTGCAGATTAGCAGGGTCAGCTGTCCTGCACATCGAGTCGGTCAGCTGCCACTGCTGGGTGCACGCAGAGATAAAGAACTAAATGAAGTGACAGGCAGGTTCGGGAGAGACTGCCGCAGTCCTGCTGAGTTCAGCAGATACTGGGTGAGAAAAAGTTTTCCTACAGCCCACTGTACAGGAAAATAATATGGAAACACTATGGTGTTAATGCCAGGGAACTTATCTTTGTGGTTTCTCTCTCGTCTGCTCTAAAGGACCCTATGCAAAGTATCTTTGTTGATAAAAGGGTATTATTTTTTTTTTTTTTCAAATTCCTCTTGTAAGAAGAAAAGCATACCATGTTTGTCCAATTTTGGAGTATTTTCTCAAGAATGAAATCCTGTTACTCTGGAAGTTTCCAGAAGGGAAACTCCTTCTGATTTCGGTAGGGCCAAGGTTGGGGGGTATGAACTGTTCGATTTATCCCACAATACACATCTATTTAAAAAGTGTGTTAGAATTTTATTCTTTGAAATGTGATTAGAACCTGTTAAAGCAGAGAGTTCAGTAAAATCCTTAATCCTTCAAAATAATCCAAAACCATGTGCTTTTCAAATCACCCTGAAAAGGGTCAGATCTGCATACAGTTTCCAAATATGTTTAGACTGTAAAATGTTTCTTAATTTATGTTCTTTGGCTTGCATCCAGTCGCTTGAGCCTGCAATATTGTATTGATGCCATCCTCAAGACATCCAGTGCTTTGGCTCCACAGGGATAGCTGTGGTCTGAGGTTACAAGCTGGCGTAGTTCTGAGTACATACAATTATGCTAAAGGTACAGGAAATTAATCTGTAGTTCTACCAACAACTGTGTCAGTGCTGTGAGGCAGATCGTACCTTGTGTCTGAATGCAAAATCCTATGTCTCTTACTATAAATAGTCCTTGAACCTGCTTGAGCTCTACTTTGGGAAACAGGTTCGTGTTGATTTTGTCTGTTAAAGGTCCTGGGCATGCAGAATTGGCTCATCTAGAAGAGCAGTTCTGCTTGGGGACTTCCAGTATAATTTAACAACACCAGGATAAGTCCCTTATTCTCTCGTGTGATAAAACTGACATATGGAATAAACCTACTTGTCTTGTAGGGTAAGACTAACTTTGTTAAAAAATAACCACTATTCTGCCTGCAAAGGTGGACTTAATTATTCTGGGACAAGGACATTTTATTTTTGGAAGAGAAGGTCCATCTGAGGAGCTGGAAACTGCTATGCTAGGCAGCTTCTGGAGGGCAACAATGGAAAGGGAAGGCAGGGTGGTTTTCTTACCCCATCCCATGTAAGTACACCAAGTGCAGGTTTCCCTCCTGCTGCTCCCAGGACCACATGAGCATCCCGCTCTTGGTGAAAGAGGTTGAGCACACCAAACAGCTGCCTGTGAGGGCACCAGGTAAGTCGAGAGGTCAGGAAGGCACAGATACACATGAATCTCTCATGGCAAGGGTGAGTAAAGCAACTGTCAAAATTTAAGAGGTTTAAGAGGCTTTGAAGCCTTCAGGGATGGAAGACCAATGGGCACTGCTGTCCACCCCATAGTGTTCTTGACTGTGAATCCCAAGACATGAGCCCTGTCGGCTCATTAGGGCAATCCTATACCTTTTATTCAGGCACACCTCTTCATGCTCTTCGTGTCATTTCTAATTATGAAGCTTAGCCTGTTTATTCTGTGTTTTTTGGGTTTTTTTGGGGGGGAACCAACCCAGCTCGTTCTCCAGCTGCATTTGCTGGAGATGTGGGCTCCCCAGCTGCGATGTATGAAAGTTTAGGTGCTGCCACACTGAATCCAGCCCTATGCCATTTCACATCCAGCTCATGCTGGTTTGATATCAGCTTGCTCTCCTTTTTGATATCCTGAAGCTCTGCCCCTGGTGCCCTTCAGCAACTCCTTCCTCAGCACTCCATCTGAACATCTGCATCTGCAAACCTGCCCTCTTGTACAAAATCTAATGACATGTGAGACAGAGAAGACAAAGAAGTCCAGAAAGGTTTTTCTGCTTCAATACTCAGAGAGAAACCCCCACCCCCCAAGCTGAAGAGTAAAAATGAGCATTTCCTACTTTTCTGCTAGATTGAGAGATCAAAAGAATGACTAATTGACCAAACCTGAGTGGGTCTAATTGGCTTCAGCCCTGGAGTTATTCACTGTTCTGCACCTGTTTTGAAGAGCTGATTCAGGGCTTGATCCAAAGCTCTCTATTGACTGTAGTTTTCATCAGGACTCACAATACCAACTGAAATGGAGCATTTCTTGCTGATTTTTTGTGATCTTCATTGCAGTGCCTGGGCTCTTTGATAGTGTTTTAAGTCATTTCTGAAACTTCATAATGAAGTTGATATAAAGCTTTATTGAGTACATCTGAGTGCTAGCAAGAAACTAAAGAATATACTGTAGGCCATATGTAGAACATGGGTATCACACAGTACAAGGCTACTTTGAAGTAACCAAAAATCCAAATAGCTAAAATTCCCATTTTACAATTTTTTTTTCTCAATGTGCACAAAACAGCTGCATTAGATTGTCTGCTTTAGAAGTGTTTGGTTTTCAGTAGTCAATTTTATCAACCTTGTTTATTTTAATACTTGTAGCTTTGTAGCTGAAAATGAGAAACTATTTTGGTCTTATGATGATTTAATAGGATGTACTGATGGCCTGAGAGCTTTCATCAACCATTTCTTCTCTTAATCTCATTCTGCGTGATGCATCCCAGTCTTATTTAACCTGTAGCTTCTGCAGTACATGGAGATGTTTTGGAGTTCAGACTCACAAGAGGTATCTGACTGATTTCAAGGAAGCTTTTCGGATTTGCTGTCTTGCCATCATCCACTTCAACCTGCTGTTCTCTCTTCCAGGTTCTGGCTACAACAGGAGCTCTGTGACATCCCTCAGGTGGGCAATGTGCCTTGTGGGAAGGGGTCCTCCTCTTCTCCTCTGCCATATCATGGTCCCACAATGTCTCAAGGCTCCCATTTCCTGCTGCATCCCAGGGTCAGAGAGCTTTAGTCCTACAGGGACAACAGCTTCTGTCTGAGGCAGATGATCTTTATACCAATGAAAGTCTTTGTAAATTCCCTTGGACCCTTCCCTCCTTTCCCTTTCCCCCTTTCCCTTTCTATTTCCCTTGCCCTTGTCTCTTATTCTCCTCTCCTCTCCTCTCCTCTCCTCTCCTCACTCTGTTCCTCTTCTCCTCTTCTCTTCCTTTCTTCTCTTTTTCTTTTTCTTTTTCTTTTTCTTTTTCTTTTTCTTTCTTTGTCATTTTCCTTTTCTTTTTCCTTTTTTCCTGTTTCTTTTTCTTTTTTTTCTTTTTCTTTTCCTTTTCTTTTTCTCATCCCTACAATATTTTAACATTGCTTTGCACTCACAGAAAAACAAGTCACGGTCTGGTCTTTAAGATTTTGTGAGAACTGACAAATTTGGTCAAGGGTGAGATTTTTGCAAATGCTGTTAAAAACGCAGCTTTTCATGTGGCAACATGTTCTTTTATACTGGAACACATCCTAAATTTTCACACATGTGCAGGAAGTGAAATCACACCTTTTTATGGCAGAAACAGCTTAGCACAGTGAAATGACAGCTTTCCCCTATAAAAAATGCCCTTAGTTTTTGTGGAAACGAGTGAATTACTTGAGGCGAAACCACAAAGTGTTTCATCAGCAGCACAATGGTTTTTAATGCAGCTCTGCCTTGAAAAGAGCTTGAGGAAGATGGAGATCAGGGAATGACACCCCTGCATGTAACAGCCTTGCAGCCCAAATATGCTGGACAAGGTTTGAACGCTTTTTCAAAAGATTTTTAATTTAATGGTGTCTTCTAAGTCTTCCTTTTCCCTCCTTCCCGATCTTCAAAGTCTATTATTTCCTCTCCTTTGATCCCAAAATTTCATCCCCTGGTATTTTTAACTCTCCCTGCCCCCACCAGACTGACTCCCATCCCCACTCCCCTCCACATGTGGCTGCCCAGCCGCTCCGGCTGCCTCCCCCTACCACCGAGGGAAGCCAAGGGCTGTGCAGACTGGAGATACAACTGGAGCTCTCTGATCTGCTTTAGAGGTCCCTTCGTGTCCTGAGTTAAGACACCCCAGTGTGTGTCCTGGCCAGCAGGACATTTGATACCCCTGCTGTCGTAATTTTACTGCCTTCAGGCACAACAAACAGTGCAGGATCTGGAGGACCAAGGCAATTACTTGTTGCTGGAAAATCCATTCTGTAGAGCTCATAGCTGGATGTACAATCAGGAGGAAGATAAATTTTAAGTTTGCTTCTTCACGGGACAGCAGTTTCAGGGAGCTGAGATGGGTTGTTGTGAGTTGCTCTGTTCTCTCAAATGTCATTTCCCTTTCCTCTGCCTCCTCTTTAACATCTGTGTGTGCTTCTCTTCCCTTAGGCCACATTGAAACCTGTAGATTTGCAGGAAACTTGACATTGTCACTCATGGGGGAGCCCTCAGAGCAGACTCTGGGAAGCCCTCCAGATGCTTCCAGCACATGGGTGCTTGGCAGGAGTCAAGAAGGGTCACTGCATGCCCTCAACACGATACAGAGTAATTTCAGTTTCCGTGATGCCATTGAGGGACTAAACAGCAGCACAAGAACACCGAGAGGAGAAGCACAATTTGCAGTAGCTGAAATACGAAAGTGAATCAGTAAGGAGCAAGTGAAATGCGTGCATGCTCTGTCCTGCATTTCCAGGTACAACCACGTGTGTGGGGAAAGGGTACAAGTGAAAGAGGCATTTGTACAAGTTTCTGGGCAGGTTGTATGTGCTGGACCTCAACTGCTTGCTTGTTGAAGGAGAGATTTTAAACCTGCCTGTAAGTCCAATAACCAGCTTTCTAACCACACACACCCCACACCTACATTTCTGTGTTCTGGAGCTTTCATGTTGGTCAAATAAAAAGCATCAGCACCACATCTACTTGCTTGCATTGAGGACCAATATGTTTTCTTTGCACTTTAAATACTGTTTAGAGCTCTCTTTATGAGCTTCAATTAGGAGTTTGCTACAGAGGGCTTATTAGAGCACTTTTATTGGTACTTTAACACATTTTCTTTGTTAAAAGCTAGTTTAGAAGCTAGTTTAAGAAGCTTGTAAATGGGAGGCACAGTGAGCTGTCTGTTCCACTGACAAACACATATCAACAGGCCTCCCAGAGGGTTCCTCAGTTCACCTGGTCCACCGCTGTGTGAGCATCCTTGAGCATCCATGGTGAGCCCCAGCATCGGCTGGGCTCTCAGGGAAGGGAGTTGGGTGAGGAGATCAGGGAATAAATATTAATTCTGGAATTCTGGTGAAAAAACAACCCTTGAACTGGAAGTTTTACATTTGATACAAACTTAAGAAGTATGAGACATCCAGTCAATTTGGTATCCAGAGCAAGGAGGCCAATAAAACACAGAGAGATCACCCAGAGTGGTTTCACCAGCAGGTCAGGTCTGGGAGTGAAGAAACTTTCCTGCTACCCAGGTTTTCTATCCAGGGCTCAGACTGGAGAAAGCCCCCTTCTCTCCTGGCTTTGACACAAGGAAAAACCTCCCTCTGAGAGACTCCACACTGGGTGTACATAGCTGAGAAGACCCCATCCCTGGACGAGGTGCCATGGAGAGCACCCAAGGGGCTGTGTCCATCCTCATGTCCCATGTGTGTCCACCTGCCTCTGGAGCAGAACCTGTGTGTGCCAGCTTCTGTTTTCTCTTTCAGTGCAGTTCTTGTTTTAAAGGCACCTAGAAGTGAATTGTGGCTGCTCTTTCTTTCTTCTCCCGAACGGGGAAAGCCACTGCAGCAGAGGAAGGAGTGTGAATATCTGCCCGAGAATGCTGCCCACCCTGAGAATCCCCTACAGCACCTCTCAGGTGGCAGAACCATTTAAACTAATTCATGTTTTGGATTCCCCCTCACATGCTCTAGCTCTTTTCGGATGTGGTCACCCCATCCCCACAGCACTCTGCAGGTCCCCAGCCAGGGTCCCCCCTGCAGCTGGGCTCCTGGCTGGGTCACTGCCCCGCCGACCGCCTGCAGCCGCCACGTCGGCACGGTTGCCATCCTCTGGCCAAAAAGACACCATCAATCCTCCACATCCGTGTTTCTGCAAATGCCTTCAAAGCCGGTGCCCACAAGGGTCCCACCGCAGAAACCTGGGCTGTGACTGCTGAACGAGCTTAGGAGTAGGTGGAAAGTATCTCCTCCAGATCCCTCGGGGAGTGCTACAGAGTGTCTAAACAAGTCTGTTTCGTTAGCCACATCTATATTTTCCTAGGAAAAGTATGCAAGTAAATATTTTCTGCAGGCTTTTTTCTTTTCTTCCCTCTTTTTCTTGGCTCCTTTTTCCCCTCTAAACCTACAGTACATCACTCACGATGACTTAAATAGTGAAAACTGTCTACAGTTTATCTAAGGATCAAACAGCTGTTGTCTTCACAGGCCTTTTTTATTAATATGAATTAATGTTTTCCAACTTATTTCCTACATTTCTGCTGGGAAGAATAACCCTTCCCAGAAGCATTTTTTGGCAGATAGCAAAATAATTTGAGTAGCAGATATATGATCTCATTTTTTTCTGGACAGATTACAAATTGGAGATTGGCTAAAAGTGGATGAACACAATAAGTATTTTAATCTTGCAGTGATTTCATGTGCCTAAATGCTTCAGCTGCCTACACTTTCCAAGCTATGAACTGCATCCTTAAGTACTTAAACTGTCTCTAATTGTGGAGGATACTGTGGCCCAGACCTACTGTAATGGAAGAGGGAGTGGGTTGTTTCCATTTGTATGTCACTGCAGAGGTCTCTGAGCATTAACTACTTGCCTGACCAGCATTTCTCAGATGAAGTGCTTTGGAAATATCAGTGTTCGAGTCCTACTCCAGCCCAACATTCCCAGAAATAGGTTCTTTTTGACATAGCTGGACTGCTCCGTCTCTGCAGCTGGATCCTGCACAGTGGGGCTGGAGGTAAACTGCTGCCTTAGAAATGTTCTAGTATTATCTTCCAAGGAAAGTCTTTGCTGCTTTAAACTGTTTTAAACAGCTTTATGGAGAGTCAGTCCTTCTAAAAGATTGGTGTTGAGCCTAAGAGCGTTCCTGGATTCATTCATATGAGCTTTATAATATATATGTATGTCACAGAGGCTTTTGTCACTTGGTGTAGGTGCTCTCAGAGCTCTTGCTGACCCTGTTACATGTGTCACTGTTACAGCAATGGCACGTGAACCAGCACACTCCTGCATCTCAGCATTTCTGAAACAAGGAATTGTGCATGTCTCTTCCACTGAGAGCTGAAGGTCTCTGTGATTTGCACCCAAGGGAGTGATGGAAGTTCATCAGAGACACAGCAGATGGAAGAGAAACTGTTGACTCTCAACTCAAATTATTTCTCCTTCTGGAGGAGGTTTAGAATTAATTTCCAATTGCATTTTCTCAGTGTAAATATGTCGTTGGCTATAAGAAGACTTTCCACATAAGTACTATGTTCCTTAATAGTCCTTGTTTTTTCAGTGCCCCTCTCTAGCCAAGTCAGGAATGACAAAGAACTAGGAACCGAGTCCCGTCTCCTTCTCAAATTGTATTCCAGTATAATTTTTGGAAATCCTGAAGCAGGTAGTTCATTTTGCTTCTGCAATGTTTGATAAGCAGTATATATGAAATGGTAAGTTGATGGGAAAAATTTCAGTGATCTCTTGGAGCCTTGCACCAGATCTCCACTCTGTCAAACCTCATGGAAAGGACTGATTGTGATGATAAAATATTGGGAAGATTGCCCTATTCCTTCTGAAAAATGACTGAACAAGGATCTTGCTCAGCTATAACAGGCACTGGGAGCTGCTGGGGCTTGTGTCAGGTCTGGTACCTCTGTGAACTGAACCCAGACTGGACACAGTGCATGTCCTGACCAGCACCACGCTGGAATAATGTAAGATGGAGTGATTTATTTAAATCTGTGCCAATTTTGCACCCTGGTTTTCTTTCTTTGCATTTTGTATCATTCTCTGTTTTCCTCCTTGCCTCCTCGGTTATTTTCTTCCTTCAAGAGGGCTTTTCTGTATGTAGGTGACAAGAGCAGCCAAACAAAACAATACAGGATTTTATGTTGTAAGGGACGTGTCACATCAGAGTGACCTTCACAAAACCGATTTCTTGGCACCTCAGTATCCTCCTTTAGGCCTTGCACGTAGCTGCAAACTAGCAGGCAGGTTTTCATAAGTATCTTTAATCAGGTTTCAAGACACTATAAAAACACAACAAAAATCATAAAAATTCCTTTTGTCTCAAACACATACCTTAGCAGTAAGGGATGTATCCCTAAATATTTCCTTGGGAAAAATTAATGAAGCAAATTAAAAGAAAAATTCTTTCAAGCTGTTCCAAACAAACTCATTTCACAGCCTTTTATCATTCTTCCTTGCCGCTTGGGAAATTTATTTAAGTTATTAAAAAATTCCCTAAAATTCTCAACTGAGAAGTTGGCTTCTGTTTTTTCTACAAAGCTAACTCACCTGATTTGTCAGAACAGCTCGAAAATGAAGTGCTAACTGGTGGGTTTTATTGAAAGGAAACCAAGTGGAACAACATATGTATTTTCTTAGGAAACTAAAAAGCTCACAGTCCTGTGGTGTTCCTTGGGGTAAATTCTTTGTTATGAATTACAACCTGCTTACTGATGAGTTGTTAATAAAAAGTAGACCTGCTGGGCCATTATTTTTTTCCACACAGTATACCCAGTTTAGCTTTTTTTTTTTTTAACGTTTTCATTAATGTACTGAGTGTGAATAAATCTGTTTCCAATTTGTAATTGTTTTCCCTTCATCTGGACATTAATTTATTGCCAAATCTAACACTCTTCTATTTTTAATATTCCTCCAAACTGAAGAGCTGTTTTAAAAAGAAAGGAAGAGATTAGAAGAATGTAGGATAGTGGGAGGGATCTGTCTCTCCCCCCCTCCCCTTTCCTGTCTTTCCTCTTTCTTTTTTCTTTCTTTCTTCTCCCCCCCCCGCCCCCTTCATATTTTGCTTTTTCACTCTTTCATTCTCTATTTCCTTCTTTCTCCCTTTCTCTCCTAGATCATATCCCAGGATCTGGAATCAGGAGAAAGGGGCACTGGGGCTCTCCTGGGCCCCCACCGTGTTTAGAAACAACAGCCGCCAGCTGGATTCATATGTAGTTGACAAAATGGTCTGAAAGAAACACTGGAATCAAAGTAGAAACAGATGGTAACCTGAGGTGGCAGTACAACTTCATTTAATGTGGGATGGCTTCCTATGTGTTTGATTTCTTCATTTATTTTCTAGCTAAGCATCTCTTTGCGTGGGAGACCCTCCTTCCTCACTCATTACTGCACTGTAATCTGGGCAATAGCAGCACATCTCATTTGTTGAAAGAAATGAAGGGATTAAGCAGAAGGCAGTCAAATATCGATGTGTTTTGATGGACAAGTGGCTCTCTCGCTATTTCGGTTCAAAGTATTTGCATGTATTCACATGAACTGGGGTCATGAGTCCAACCTCTAATGATGGAGTATTCCTGTCACGGTCAGGAAAATCTGTGGAATCAGCAGAAAAAAAAATGTGTCTATTTTTCTGGACTGTTTCTTGCAATGAGGAGGAGGAGAATGTCTGGAAGAGAGAAAGAGAAAGGAAGGGTTAGTGGTTCCTGGGGTGCTTTCAGGAGCAGTGGCTACTGGTAGTGGCAAATCTCTTTGGCATCCTTTAAGCTGTGCTTGTGCGTGTGAGGAGATGGCTGGAGGTGCATAAAATAAAAGCAGCTGATGTGAGATCACTGGAGCAGTGCTCCTTAGATGAAGGGAGTGGAGCTGACAGCCCACGCATGGTGGCTTTGAAGGATGCTGCACGCAGCCAGCAGCAGGGTTGGTACCTGGAACACCGGGGCACATGGGAGCCACATGCCCTGTGATGCTCTGCAGCAACCCGCAGTGTCCGGCTGCCCTGGCCAAGAGAGCTGCCTCCAGAAAACAGGATGTTTGCACACAGTTTCTACCTACCACCTGTTTGGCTCCATAATGGCCTTTTCCTTAGACTTTTGGCTCCCCCAAGAGCCTGGGTCTTGTTTTTGGGGAGCAAATAGCCACCAGCAGCCTTCAGCCTCCCCCGCAGGCTGAGGGAAGGGAGACCAGTCATGTTTTGGTGCTTTCAGAAACCCCTGGCTTCCCAGGGAGGAGGGCAGACACAGAAGTCGGCACCTTTCTGGACACCTGGGCTGATATTGCTCAAGGCTAATTTTTAGGCTGCACCAAGCAGACACTGTCTGGGCTTTCCGACTCACCGCTACTGGAAAAGCCAGGGGGACTCTGGGAAAGCAAGGGACACTCTGCCATTACTGATAGTGTTTTGTAACATATCGAACACAGTCAGGAGATGGTTGAAAGTGCCAAAATGGATAGTCCTACAGGTGATGCTCGCATAGTGATCACACCCACTCCACATACCATTGTCAGATGCGTTTTTGTGATGAGCTGGACGTGCTCATCCTAAAACTCCTGGCAGCAGTTGCAGGTACTTGTCACCACACAGGTGGTAGCATGGTAGCACAGGCTAGATGACACAAAATAAAGAAAAAGGAAAAAGAAACAAGATTTCCTGCTACTCCCACGGGGTGCCAGTATTCAGTTTGCCTCTGTGGGAACACTCCTCCATCACCCACCAGGATGTGGGGAGTACCCAGGACACAGCACATGGCAGAGAGTGATCACAGAGTTTCTTTGTCTCAAATGCTTTTGACAAAAACTTCTGTGCTGCCTCTGCTCCCCCAAAGACGGTGGTTTTCTGACCGTGTGAACTGTGCTCTTTGGCAACCCAGAGAAACTGATGCAGACAAATTTTGTATCTCAATTTTTTTTTTTTTTAAAGCACAGTTAAGTCTTCCCTTTTGCCCTGGGTTATAGGACTTATGTCCGGAAACAATAGGAGCCTAGCACCTTCCCATATGATCTCTTTCTTCGTTTTAGCTGCTTGTAAAAACCTATCTTGGTCCCTTGAGTCCTAAAGAGTAATAAGTCCATTGCCTCCACAATTGCCTACTCCATCTGGGACTCTCATTGGGATTCAGTCCACACATTCAGTTCAGGTGGGATCTTCAGAAAAATCAATAACCAACATGTCTGGCAGCACTTTACTGCATGGTATCTGTGTCCTGCTTCCTGGCTGGGACTCTCAAAATACTGATGTTCTGTTGAGTTGGGGTTTTTCCAAGGTTTCCAGCCACCTCTCTGTTGCTCTGTGATTATTTTTTTTTCCAGTTGACTGTAATCTATCTCTCATAATCTGTATAGAGATGGCCACTCTTCCTGCTTCGCTGTTTCCCCTGTAACTGAAGCCCTGTGGTTTACAGTGTTCAAATGATGGTCTTTGGTATTACAGAGTGATGCTGCTCCTTTGGAAAGCCATGGGTGATGGTAACCCCTGTTGCCATGGCTTTTGGCAGAGCGATGGGCTCTGATCCCAGTGGGGAGGCATGGCTACGGGGTGGGCTGGTAGTGCCAGGCAGGCAAGGGGAGAGATGGGGAGCATTGCTAATGGTATCACCCCCCCCTCCCTCCCCCACAGCTTATCTGGGGTCATGGTTATACTGAAGCACAGAGACAGGGCTGTAGTGTCGCCCACAAATGCTAAGCCAGCTTTAAACTGCACTTGCCTGCATATGGGTAACAGCCTGCCCGAGGCAGCGTGGAGCTGTAAAACAGCACAAGCTGTAAAACTGCTAAAGTACCTGGATCTGGTCCATACCGAGCTTTCGGATACTGCTGCTAGGTCGAGGTTGAGGGCTGATAATGGGGATCTATGTGGCTGCAGCTAATGCAATGAGCTGCTGTGGAGCTGTTCCCCTGGGGAAAGGAGCAGAGCTCTGTGCTGGACCAAAATTGCCCTTTTCATCCCATTTGTGTGAATTCAGGCATTCATACCTGGGCAAATAACTTTGCTGTTTTAGTGAAGGGAAAGGGAAGCACAAGAAGGCTGATGCCTGATTTTTGACCACACTGGTCATCCCCACCTCTTGCTAATGGATATAGAATGTAGCCTGGTCGGTGCTTCTGAAGAAATCAAACCTCATTTGATTTATTGAAGGTCACAGAGGCAATACTTGGAGAAGTACTGACCCCATAAACCCCAATTCCTTTGCCAGTGGGACAACTGGGAGGCCTTTTTTTCCCTCTCCAGAAGTATCCTCCTTGAGCAAGCACTAACAAAGCTTTGCCAATGTTGAGAACGGTCTGATTTGGTGTAATTATTAATTTTGCTAAGGCTGGCCCTGACTCAGTGCTTTGGATTTTGAACCTGAAGCCTGAAGAAAGCTGTTGGTCTGTGCAGTAGAGAGTTATTGTCTTTTCTTATGCAGAGCTCCTACTTCGTAAGCAAGGAAGGCTGTTGATGACTCTGGTTTTCAGTTTCCCCTGCCATCACACTTGTTTCTCTTCCCTGGAGAGATGGGGACCCCTTGTGTAACTCTCTCTCCAGCCATTGCACTTTTGCATCTGGACTGCCAAACATTGACATAATTTCAGCTCTAGTCATGCCATTGCCTCCAATCAGCACAAGTATAACCAGTTTTAACCTGGCCTTTTCCATTATTCAAAAGTTAAAAAGGCTTTCTAATCTGAAGGAACAAGCAGCTTTCCAGCCCTGTGGAGGTGGTGTATAAGTTGGCTTTGGAGCACCTGAATTCTGTCCTCTGCTCTCTTCACAGGGCTACACTTAATGCAGCATCAATGACAATTCTCCAAAGACATCTCTAAATTTGTAATTATCTATAATTTTATGTAGATTTACATTATATGTAGATTCCGAACAAAAGGAACTCTTCTTTCCTTAAAAGCAATGGGTTGAGGTTGATTGTTTTACAAAGTATTGGTAGTTGGCCATAATGCTCCTCACTAACAATACAGTGCAGTTCTTCTTTAGAAAAAACTCTTTCCCACCTTTTAGAGTAAAGTAATATGTTAAAATAAAGAAGATATGTTTAGGAAAAAAGATTAAATAGATCCTAAGGGTCTAGCCCAACTCCTCGGCACCTTGAAATAGATAAAGTATCATCCACAAATGTTTACCCTTTGTGTACTTAAATTCACAAAATAGCTCTGTTCTGTGTGTTGATAACTTCATACTCAGGACATTTTGTTCTGTCTGTTATTCAATTAAAACATTCCCTGGAGGGGTTCAAGAAACTTGTAGGTGTGGTGCTCAGGGACATGGTTTAGTGGGTTGATGGTTGGACTTGATGATCCTTGAGGTCTTTTCCAACCTTAATGTTTCTACGATTCTATTCATTGGTGATTTCTTCTAGTCCTTCTCCTAGTGCTTATGGAGAAGAATCAGGCACATTGCTTTTTTAAACTTTTTTGGATAATTAGGTATCCATACAGTTCCATTTGTGACTAGTGCTTAGCACTAGGTCCATGGCGAAGTAGTACCATTGCACTATGGTGCTGTAAAGAGCTACAGTTTATCAGATTCAGAATAGAAAAGACATCTTAAGGCCCATTGCTAATAAAAGTAAAAGGCAAAGCTCTGTGTGACTCTTCCATTGCTACAAAGACAAAAGAAAATCTTCAAATAATCTGAATATCAAAATGTAATTTGTCTGGATATATTACAGGGAAAAAATCCAATAGAATTCAATATAAAACTATGAATTACATTTTTCTCCTCATCTGTCCTATGATTAATGTTAAAGGAACAATACATGAAGGATAAGAGAAGAATAAGCTTTTATTATTGTATTACTTTAGTGCCATAGTCACTGTCAAAATATTCTCAACCATTGCAAATCCAAGGCACCTTGTGTTCTGCAAACAAGTTATTGGGGAAAGGTTCTGCATGAAGAGGTGTGTAAATAGCTTTAGTCTATTTATGTTTGTGTGGGTTTCATGTAAGCATTTACCTGAGTATCAGCAGAACCTGAAATCATCAATGCAGTTTCTAGTCGTACCCTTCTCCTGTATCCTGGGCCATGACACGTGTCCCATTAGACATCAATCAGCTTTCCCAAGCTCTGATTCATAAAATTGCCATGAACTGCATACATTTGCATCACATGATATTTAGCAGGAATAAATTATCTGGGATGAAGGAATTTTAGGTATTTTCTTTTCAAATAAGTGTCTATATATTTTCCTTATGGCCAAGCTGAACTTAATGAATCTGATCTTATTTCATCTCAGGAGCAAAGATGTTTCAGGCTGCTTAACGGAGAAACTTGGCTCAGGTCACAGACTCTGTATGAGAATTTGATGATTATTAAACCATAGAAACTGAGTGGAAACACTGCTTTAGGTCCCATCGTCACTGCAGAGCAGATGGAGAGGAAAACAAATACATAACTTTCCCTGTGCTGATACTGAAAACTAGAGTTTCACACCTGCCTTGGTGGCAGATTTCTTGTACGACTAAGACAAAATAATTCAGAAAAACATTTTCAAAGGCAATTGTAGCACCAGGGCACTGCAATGTCAGTGAAAGCTGAAGAGAGTAAGCGAGCAAGTTTGAACCTCTGAGCTGCAATGTCTGTGTCCCAGCCCTCCACCCCTGAGGTGGTTATAATTCTTCCAATCTTCCAAGCTATTTCTTTTCTTTTTATAGTGCAGGCAGTTTTTGGAAGAAGCTAACTGACCAGCCAGGAACGGCTGGAAATTCAAGATTTCCATTTTGCGTGACAATACGGCATGTCAAAAAAGATTTCACTCTCACCAAAAGGAAAAAAACTCTGTGTCTCATGGAGAAGAAACTTCTGGCAACTTTTTCCCTTCAGGAATGTCAAGATAATTTCTTCTGACTTCTAAAAAATGAAACAGAGCAGCCAGCTACCCCAACACAACTTCCTCCATACAGGTTGTCATGGAGCGTAAGTGATCTGGATGATTTGGACTCCAGGGGGAATTATTTCCTTCTTGAATGAAAATGAATTAAAACAGACCTGAGAGAGTTGTCCTTGTCAAAGATATTTAAATGTATTTACACTGTTGAACAGGTCTGGTAGACAACAAAACCAAAACCTATTTTTTAACTTGCAGGTCTCCAGACAACATCTCTGCCCTGGCTGATAGATTGTCTCTGTTTGCTCCTACAATGCTTAAATAATTCTCTAGGTATGGCTCAAAGTGCTTCCCAGGATGATGGCAGAACTGCACTAAAACATACAAAGAAACCAGCCAGAGTGCAATAATTTCCTCCCCGATACCCACTCCAATAGCTTTATACAGTTTATGGATGCTTTTTAACCTCATCAGTGTGATTAGTTCTTGGTTGGACCTATCTGCACTGGTCATGAGGTCCTTGGGGAGTCTAAGCTCTTTATATCAACAATCTTTGCCAAAATTGCCAGGAAATCACAACTTCTAAAAGATTAAAGAACAGTGAACACAAAGTAGCTCCGCAAAGCGCCCATGTTAAATGATGGAGTTGTCGCTGGGAAAGCTAATTCTGTACAAATCTGTTCTGAGGAATTTATGAATTACCCTAGAATTACACACTGAAATATTGTGAGAACAAATGACAAACGAGAGTCCTGTTGCAAGAGGTTCTACTTCTCACTGAATGGAAGTAGAGAATTGTACCTATTTAACTGTTCATCCCTAGCTTTTGAGAGAAGAGCAGAAAATAGGGCTGGTGGGGAACATAAAAGACTTCCAGTCCATCCTTCTGCCATGAGAAAGGATCTACTGTTCTTCAGGCATCACTGCCAGGTGTTTACCCAGCTCCTCCTCAAGAGCCTTCAGTGATGGAACCTTCCTGAAGGCAAAGTCTTTCGGTGATTCCAAAATTTTTTTTCTAACATCCAGACTAAAACTACTTGATTGCACACTGTACTTATTATTTCTAACTCTAAATACCCAGGTGATGGAGAACAGGGGATTCTCTTCCTCACTGAAGTAATCTTTTATGTATTTGAAGACTTATTATCCAGGTTTATAGGAGGATATTAAACATGCCGGGGATCATTCTCTGGCACTGGGTCAAATGGCATGGAGCAGCCTGGATCTATTCTAGCAACCTCCTTCAACCTGTAATACAGTCTGATCACATTAAATCTGCCAACTGGGAACATTGCTGGGTTGTATCCCAGGCCCTTTACCTGGCCATGGCCCAGGAGAAAGCCAGTCAATCCAGAAAAAAACACGGTAGCCATCTCACTTCAGTCTCCCCTTTACTTCATCAAATTGTTATTTCAATCTTTTCTCATAGGCCAAATTTTCAAGATCTCTCGTCATGGCCATTGCTCTGTGGTCTCATTCCCACTCACCCATCTCAAACCCGCTTATGGTGCTTCAGCCAGAGCCCAGCCCATGCTGAGAGGAGCTGTGTTCCTCTGCCTTGAGGGCAAAGTCCTCATCTTGGAGCCCACTGTTGCCTCTGTCTTCTTTGCAGCTACAAGTTTCTCACCTAAACTCTGCAAGTTTTTGCAGAGTATTTACAACCCACAACATTCTGAGAGTGCCTTAGCCAGGTACTAAAGATGAATGGTGTGGCTGATCTGAAAGGCTCTTATCTAAGTACTCCCTTGCTTTTTCTTTCTCTATTCTAGCAGGAGATCTTACCTTTTATCTGCCATATCGTATTTAAGCCCACCTATTTTAGTCATTACTTTCAATGAAGGCTGAAGCAAAAAAGCTTTTGGTCTTCAAGAGACCATCTGTCAACAGCTTTCCTTCAGCACTTGCTTGATTTTCCTCTTACAGAGTGACTTCTCATTATCATCTTGTGTCCTTGCCTTCCTGATTTTGTCTTTTACTCTCACATTACTTATTTTCATCTTCAGCAGTCTAGCCCAGTTTCCACTGCCTGTGTGTATTCCAGTATTTCAAGTCAAGGAAGAGCTTGTCGTTGAACCAAGCTGGTTTATTACCATTGCTGTTTCTTCCCCTGCTTTGGAATAGCTTACTCTTTTACCTGCAATATTTGTTTCTCAAAAAAAAAAATGTAATTTTTCCTTAACTTATTTTCCTGTAAACTGTCTTTATGCAAGTTCTTACCTACCTGCTCTCTGCATTTATTGAAATCTGTGTCATTGAAGTCAACTGTTTTGATCTCGCTGCTCTCTCCTTCCTTTCCTATAGACCACAAACACTGTCATTTTGTCACCCTCATCTCAGTTTCCACCTTTGCAGTTCCAGCCATTTATTTCCAAATCTGTAGAAATTTGACCCCTACTCTCTCTTATTGATTTTCTTTACCTACACATCAAGAAATTGTCATTAGCATATTCCTGGAGCTTGCTGAATGCTCTGCCTACATTTCATCACATAAAAAACGTGTCCAATGCTATTCTTTAAAAGTGAGACCTACTGGCAGAGAGTGGCCCTGGACCGGACACCTACACTCTCTCATCCTCCAAAACTGGGAGGCCACACCCTCCCAGATTTGTTTTGGGACAGTGGTAGGTACCTGAAGACAAAACCATGTCAGGGAATGTCTCAGCGCTTCGAGCCCCATATACACGCAGCCATGCTTCCCTTCTCCCCTTTCCCGTCCTTCATGAACAAACCCCATCCTTTTCTGCTAATATGCCAATCAGACGAGGTAGCCCACCATAAGCCCATTAATTTTTTATCATTATATAGGCTTCCACTTCCTCTTATTAACCCCAAGTTTTCATGCATTAATCTAAAAATCAAGATGTTTCAGGGGCTGACCCCCTCCCCAGCACACACACTCTTTCACCCCTCCTGTGACCCTTTTGTGGATAAATCTGTGATTCTTTCTGGCCAGAAATAGATACTGGGAATTATTTTGTTGCTGTAGGCGAAAAGAAGGAATTAAGTCAGATATGTTTTGTTCAGCTTCAGATGAAATGAAAAAATTGCAGAAACAGGACAATGACACCCGCCCTCCATCTGAACGTGGTTCTTATTCCTGGGTTAGAGTCTGTGCTGGAAGCACGTGGAATCCTGGCAGCAACACAGCAAATGTCCAAGAGGGAAATGACATGTTAAAACGAAAAGACAAACACATTTTTCACCCTGACAGACAGCTGGCTTACATCTGTATTTTCACAGGCATCAGCAATGTTGACTGTTATTGTTAAATGCTCAGATACTGCACGGGAGTGTCAGAGGGCCTGAATTCTCCGCAGTGTTATTGCCCATGTCTAAGACATCCTGAAGTGATTAATGGGCTTTTGGGTCTTCCCTCTAGGATGCCTTCAAGTCAAAAAACGCTGGCTGGAAAGACGGACGCTGTTTCGCGTTAGCACCGCACTCAGCGCAGAAAACGCTCCCGCTTGCCAGGAGGGCGGCCTCGGGGAAGGGGCCGGGGGAGCGGGGTCGGCCCTGCACCTGCGGCTCTCCCCCCGACGCCCACGGCCGCGGGGACGGGGCGGGAGCGGTGCCGCCGCCGGCAGAGCCCCGGCGCCACGGGGGGGCAGCACCGCGGTGCCCGCGGCGGGCAGGGGGCTGCGCTGAGGGTCTGAGGCGGGTTCGGAGGGGGGCTGCCTGCAACCTGGCAGCCCTGGGAAACAGACAGCGGGTTAAACCCCGCAGTGCGCTCTCGTGCAGGGAGGAAATAAGCATTGCGATGAGAATTGAAGGGATTGGACGGCCCTCGGACATGCTGAACCAAAGTTAAGCCGCAAGTGTGTGTTTGAAAAGTGTGGGAGAAGTCCCGGCTCGGCTTGTTGCTCGTCTGTTTTTACAGCATTGGGCTTAGTGTGTCCAATGAGGAACGCCTCCCCCAGACCTGTCCTTCTGTCCTTGCAGATCTTTTTGTCACCCTTGTGACTTTCCCTGGCATCTCTGCTAGGACAGGTGTTGGCTTGGGCACAGCGACCCGCCGCGAGTTCGGCTGCACTCAGCTGTACAGCCCTGTGCTGGGCTGTGCACACAACTGGAGGACATCTAGCTGCTCAGGAAACACCTCTGTGAGATAAATTGAACTTTCATGGAGAATGTGTGCCACTGCTTGGGAGCCCCTGCCACCAGAGTCAGCTGGAGCCAAAAGGGAGGAAGGTTAAGTGCCAGCACCTCTGGCCTTGCCCATCAGTCTGGATCGTTGGTCCTCCGTGTGTCTTGCCAGCAGTGCATCTCATGGCTGAGGCTCTTCTCTAACAGGGGATGCCATTTCTCTGTCGCAGGTGCCAGGAGAGATTTGTTTAGGATTCAAAATATTATTTTTTATGGATTTTGGCTCTGCTGTTGCTTTGATTTTATAATCCTTCTACAAGAGCTTGGAGCAAAGGCAGGGGACATTTTCCAATCAGCCTCACTGAGAAAATCCCACAACAAGCTGTCTTGTCAGTGTGGTAGCAGCACATGTGCCAAAACCTGCATGCTAAAAAGGTGGTGAAAGATGTCAAAGAAGCGAGATGCAGACTGAGAACAGCAGGTTCTGGGCTTATGTTCACATGCAGTTGTCCGATCTTAAATGTGTCCTTGTTCTGGCTTTCTGGTGCCTTCACAGCAGCCAGTTAATTGAATTGTAAGAGCTGTAGATCACGGAGTTACGGAGAAGCCAGAGTTTGATAGCGCGAGCCAGAGTGGCAACCTGCTGCCGAAGGGGGAAAGAAAATAGAGGGGAGGGAGGGAGAGGAGCCTCCCTTGTGTCCTGTGCATGAATCCTTGGAGCTGGCCTGGGGCCAGCTCAGCAAGTCCTGGTTTGGCACCCACATGCCCAGCGGATGGGGGAGAACCATACTCTGCTCATCTCCTCCTCTGTGTTGCTCCCCGTGGCTTCTCAGCATGTGGCTCCAGTGCTGTGAACTGCGTATGCTTGAGGGGTGTGAGGGAAAAGTGAGCCCCAAAAGCTCTTCCCTTCCTCCTGGCCCCTGAGTGGGGGTTTGGGTAGCCCATGCTTTACATCGGTGGGGTATAATAAAAGCCTGAACTGATGATGCATGCAAAATGGGAGGCCCAAAGTCCAGGGTGATGCACAGCTATGTTTCTTTTCTGTGCCCTAGCAGATTTTCTGGGAAGCCTCTCTGTTCTTCAGCCCCAGAGCCCCTGTGTCCTCCCAGAGGAAGGAGCTCTCTGCTTTTACAGGAGGAGAGCTCTGCACCATCCCTCCTCCCCAACCCCCCCCATGCTTCTCTGGGGGAAGGAATTTGCTTGGGAGCCACATCTATCCCCTACCATGAGCTGGCCAAGATACTAAGTCCTGGGGGCCAGGGTGAAGCCCCCTCCTAATTCAGAAAAGGCGAGAGGTGCCAGCCCACCCTTCTCCAGCAGCCCCCGGGCTGGCTTGGTCCCTGGAGAGGTGAAAGGTGGGGATATTTGGAGCACGCCTTCAGACACTTCTGTTTTTGAGTGCTTCTGGGAGGGTTCAGATGTACAAGAGGCTTAGGGTCTCTGGGGAGGGTGGGATATTTTTAGCTGTCACTTGGCTGATGTTTGCTGTCATGTAGAGAGAGTTTGTTATTCTTTTCCGTATGGATTATATTCTTTTAGGAATAGCAAAAGCTCCAAGAGTCTGGGATAGGTGCTTTTCCTGCATTCACAGAGGAGTAACAGTAATCATAACAATAATAATAGTACATTAATAACTTTGCAGAAATACCCAAGGTTTCACCAGAACTTCCCATCTTCTAAAAGCCATATAGCTGCTCCTTTTTAAAAATATATAGTCCTGTGTCAGCCTTTCTGAAAAAAAAAAGAAACAAGATTATGCAACTGGCATTATAGACCAGCAGTTTGCCTATTGTGAAACTCGTGTAGCACTTGAAAACAGTAGTTTTTGGCCCAAATTCAGCACATCACTTAGGCATGTGCTTAACTTTGAGCATGAGAATAGTCATATTGAAATCAGGGGGACTGTTCACATGTTTACAGTTAAGTCTCAATCCAAATGCTTTGCTGAATTTAGGCCTACTGGGAACGGGGAATGCTAATACAGTTTTCAGAGCCTGACCCTGTAAGATATTAAATACAGCTGAGCCCTCTAATTCCCACTGAAGTTAATGGAATTGAGGGTACTTGGCATTCCTTGGGTGCGTGCAGCCCTGCGCAGAATCAAACCCCGACTGCAGCCACCGAGAACGTGCTCACACACTTCCCGAAATCAAAGAACGATGCTCCTTGGTTGCAGGTGGGATGCAACCTGCCGAACACAGAGCTCTTCATCTTTTGGAAAGGATGTTTCACCCGGAGTTTTCGGAACCCAGAGGACCCAAGGTTACATACGTGACAAAAGTGCAGCCTGCAACCATGAGAAATGGAGTGGGGGTGATTGTGGAGGGTGTCAGCAACGTGCTTTTTTAGCCATTAATGTCTCATTAATTACATTAATAATGTGATGCTTCAGAGCGATTGAGAAGCATTGCCTCCTGACTTTCCTTGGTATTTGTTTCTTTGCCAATTTCTTGTAGCCATTGAAGCAGAGTTTTAATACAGGATTTGGAAAAGGAGAGCAGACCTGGCTGAAAGGTCTGTATTTTTAAGATTTTATATATTTTTTTTTGCTTTGCTTTGTGTTTTAATTATATTTTTTATTGGAAATAGCAATTTTGATGAGGAAAACATCCAAAAGTTTTCAAACCACAAACTCAGCCGTGTACTTAAAGCTTTGAAAACAGCCTGCAGAATGGGCTGTCAGGTTTTGGCCATCAAAAATGTTGAAGATTTTAAATATTGGTAAGAATTGGGTAAAAATGTCTTCATGTTTTGTTCCTTATTTTTCTCCAGCCATTCAGGGAATTGGCTGACATTGTTGACCACTCTTTTGAAACCAGGAACTTTTTTTTTTTCTTAGTTACCACTAAATACAGGTTTTTCAGACAGGCTTAGAAGTTTTGGGTGGTTTTGCAGGTTGGTTTGGGTGGGGGAATCACAAGGAGGTTGGCTCGCACAAGGGAGGCTGTAGTGGGTGACATCAGGGACAAGAGTGACAGTCTGGGGGTTTGATGGGGCAGAGAGTTTGATGGTAAAGAAAGTAATCTGAAGAATTCAAAGTGGCATCAAGTTTCTCAGATTAGAGCGGTAGCAAAAACAATGATTGTGGCAGCTGTACTGGAAGCTATGGGACGTTTTTGTCACAATAATTTTACAGTTGGGAACACAGCTTCTCAGCAATGGACATTGTCCGTACCAGAAAGGAAAAGGCTTCATTCAGGGTCGATTTATTATTTTCTTATTAAAATTATGTAAAATGTTTAATTTCAAAAAAGTTCAGATAAAAGCGTGGCGTATCCCTTGGGGGAAAAGAATGGGATGTGGAGATGCATGTCTCCGGTTGCGTAATCTGCAATTAGTTCCCCAGGTTGCAAGGTACAGAAACAAGCATCATTTTGGTGCCTGGTGGGAGCTGTAGGACAGCCACAAAGCTCTGCTTTCTCTTCCTTTCTGAGGGAGGTCCCTCACCATATTTCTCAATGCAGGCTGTATGGTCTGCCCGCTGTACTGTGCAGTAGAGGCAGTGAAGACCGTGTTACAATGAAGGGTGGTTTCCTATAGACTTTGACTCAGAGCAGGCAGAATCTACAAAGGAAGGGTAGTGCAGGCTGATGTTGATTTTGCTCTAAATAAAGAATGTCAAGCAAAAGAAACAAACATCAGCATTTAGTATTCAGCAATTAGAAATGCTGAAAAGCTTTGCCTAAACATATAGAAGCTAAAATGTCAGTATTTCTGAGGGGGTACTTTGAAAATTTGACACTTTTATCCTATTTTGGATGAAAGTGAATGTTGGAATTTCCAACTGGAAATTCTGCGTTTCAGTCAAGTCTGAGCTAAACGGATGGGAAAAGAAATGGCAGATCCTGATAATCAAGATATGAGGTGTTGAAAACTGGATGAAAATTCTAGTAGACTACATGGGAAGTCTGAATGATTTAAAAATTGTAGAGGAAAATGCATCACAACTTACGTAATATTTTTGTATTCTAGCCAAGAGAAAGAAGGGGAATGGCCAAAAATGTTCACCACTCTTGAAACTACATGGCAGAGAAAGTGATGATATTAAAAGCACTGGAGAGTAAGAGCTGTCCTGGAGAAAAACTGGTGCGTGTTTCATTCAGGCTGATACTGGAATCTGGAGGAGCCTCAGAGCAGCAGGCTGGGATGTGTGATGGTGTGAAGGGAAGCTGGGCTGGAAAAGGCATCTGAAGAAATCAGATCTGAAGTCATGGGAGCAGGATGAATGCCCCAGAGAAGTGGAAAAAAAAGAAGAAATCTGACATCATGACCCTTTCTCCTTTCCCATAGATCCTTCTTTAATACAAATGGGCCTGACCTTCCTCCCGAGACATCAGTGGAGTACAGAGCAGTGCGGCACGTGGGTCCTGTGGCACTTCAGGGAGGTTTGCATTTCTTGCTGCTGCAAACACCCACACATATCGCCAATTCCGTTTTGGGGTTTCTGCTGAAGGGAGCTGACCACATAGCCCAATTTGACGGTACCCAACAGATTTACTGCTTTCAATGGAAAGAGCAAACGACTGCTCCTACATTAAATGTGTGGATGCAGCAGCCCTGGGAGCACACAGTGGTGTTGCTTAAGTGGGATTTTCTTTCCCCGGGCTTTCCCATTCCCTCTGTCGTGTGCCCTGGGAATGCTCTGTGCCTCCTGGACCCCACGGGTGACCGAAATGCCACAAGACAAGGAAGGATGTTTGCACTCGCCTGTGCACTGTTGCCCTCTGCTTCTCAAAACTGCAGAGGCCACCTTACAATAATACTTATATAGGGCTATATATTTTCCTAGCATTATACAAATATTAACTAATTAATACCCAGGACTCCTGTCGCCCATTCTGCTAGACTGTACCAGCCCCAGGCAAGTCATTTAACCTCTGTTTGTCTTAGCTCTCCCATCTGTTGTGCATTGTTTCTAATTGTCCTCTGAGAAGCCAAGCAAGTTGAACGAGATCTCGGACTAGTAAAAATAACTTGTACAGGATGATGTGGAATGGCCTGGCTAAGCTCCCTGTGGATCCCTTGTCAATCCAGGTTATATTTTAGTATCGCCGCTATGGCTAGGCTAGGCACTTGGCAGACCTGTGATTTCTGCCAAGTGATTTCTAAGGAGGGAAAATGAAGTTTTGAAAAAGTTCACTTGTAATCACTGAAGAAGAGGGCATAGAAGAGACAGCATTTAACACGAGAGCAGCTCGTGTGTCAAGTGGGAGTTTACTTAACCTGTATGTTAGTCTACAAAGGAGTGGATCCAGAGTCCTGTGTGAGATGTACGGTGTGTTTCTCCAGCGACTCTCTCCCCCTTGAATGGAAAGCGAGAAATGCGGTAAGGCTCTGGGGAGGATCCTTCTGGAGAACTGGCCTCAGAGCAGCCCAAAGGGCTCAGAGCCTAACTTCTGCAGATATGTTTGGCCCTAACCTGGCTACAGCTTGGACTGATCCTGCCCTGTGGCCCTGTGCACTTAGGAGTGAAGCTGGTGGGGTGTGGATGGGTAGTGGTATGCTAGCCTTTGCGTCTGTACAATGTCCCCCAGAAAACAGAGCTGTAAAAGGGTCTAGTGGGAACACTGAGGCAGGGTCTGTGTGAGCTTGAGGCTTTGAATCTGGTCACAGATGAGTGAGGTCATGAAATCAGCCTTGGGCTTTGGTCACCTCCTGAGCTAGAGGTGTATTTCTCTGGAGCATAGGCACTGTGATAAAGTTGCAGGGCTTTGATGCTGTGATGGTCTAAACCAGATTTTCTAGGCACAGACTGCTGTGGGGAGAGGTGTAACAAGGAACTATGGGCAACAGTGGTGAAGCTAGTGGTGGAGACATGCCATCACTTTTCCCAGGAACATCCCTAGCCCGTGGCAGAGCAGTGTGATCCCAAAGGCTCTTTTCATAGGGTTGATGGAGGCTGCAAGCATCCAACATAAACCCCTCCTTCTCCCTTACTTTCTTTCTCCATGCAAGACCCAGTGGATGGACATCCCTGTGATGGTAAATTGCTACAGCAGCTCTGTACCACTGGGGATTTTTCCTCCAGAGGGGATGCTCACCTGCCTGGCCCTGGAGGTTGCTTTGCACTGCTGGTTAGCTTTGCCCAGGATTCACAGAGTGAGAGATCCAAGCTGCGTCACAGGAGCCCATCAGAAAAAAATGCTGATACCTTTCTCAAGGCAGAAATAATACAAAATGCTCCTAGCAGGTTTTTTTTTTTGGCTTCACTTCACTTTCCACTTAAATCTATCTTGCTTCTCACCGTACTCTTAAAAAATGAAGAAACCTCAGAGTCCTTTATGCAGGCTGTGTCGCTTTTCCAAAAGCTCAGGTTTTCCAGTGCTGTTATTAAAAGGTAGAAAGGTAAAACTTTGCACTAAAAACCATTTCTGACTGAGTGAAATCCCTTTCACTGATTTCAATGGCTTTAAGATGGTTTTACAACCTGTATTTTTAAATGGAGGGATAAACACGTGAAACCTTGACACAGCGAAGCGCCTAAGTACACGTTCAACCCCACGTGCCAAAGTTACAGGCTGGATTCAGGACATTAAGGAGCAGGATTATACACAAACATTTGCAAAGCTGGTTTTACTTTTTAAGGAAAATGGAAAACGGGCCCTTTTAATGTAGAGGCTCTAAAATGGGTCATTGCAAGTGCATGTATAGCATTGCAGGCTGTTCCTGGGCATAATCAATAAGCATGTGAGAAAGGTTCTGAAATTGTACCTTGCACAGTGTGGTGAATTCTTGAAAGTATGGGAAATCTGCTTTTAAATAAAGGCCGAGTTAGACTGTGTTTACAGCTGTTAATATAAACAAGGAAACCTAGCTACAGAGCTCACAGCATGACTGCAACATCATGTTTTTGTTACACTGACTGAAAACTATGCATAATAATCAGCAGATTATTTGGTATTTAAATACAAGTATGGATTCAGTTATAAACCTCTGAAGATGGATATTAAATTAAGGCTCCTTAACTCTGTCATCTTTTTGCAAATACCTAATAGTTAAGTGTTGCTAATTTTTGCTTACAACAAATCTGGAGTTAAAATGGTTGCAATTAAGCAGTTAAATACCGTAATCAAGAGTCAAACTGCAAGTCAGCTCAGCTCAGTGAGTGTGCTAAGCGTGGAAAGGGAGGACTGAGTAGGAAGGCATGGATTAGACATACACATTATTAGAACAGCTCTTCTTGATGTACGCAGCTTCCAGGGTGCCTACATCTCTGTGCTGGGTGAAAAAAAAAATAATTCAGCCATGGCATCTCTATTGGGCTGAGGTATATCTGTCTGAAAGCACTGTATTCTCTATAGACAGTGAAATGGACTTTAGTCTTTCAAAATGCCTGGCTTCTTGAACGCTTGTATGCAAATATTGTTTGAAAAAAAATTACTAGTGCTCCTCCATTCCCTCCTCCCCAAACAAACAGTAAAATAGCATGGGAAGAAATAAGAAGGTAATGAGGATATTTAAAAATTATTTCTAGCCCTCGGCCCAATACATTTTGATCTTGTGTGGTTTGAAGGCGCCTTTGTTTGAATTTAACACTTTGGCAGGAAAATGAGGCTGCACAGTGGTGTTGCAATAGCACAGGAAAGCTGGAAAAACTATCTCTGAACAGCCCTGGAGAACACGTGCTGCATCATTGTATGTCCTTAGCTGGTGCATCCCTGTTTGGTTTTACTCTTTTTGCATTCCAGTGGAAAACACACGCTTGGCAAATAACGCGTACGGATCCGACAGACAAAAGCTTTTGCATGGGGTCCTGATCCCATGGTGTATGCATGGACCTCGTTCACCCGTGTGAGAAACTCCTGTGATTGTACCAACTTATTTAAGGCTTTGCAGGACCAAAGCCTTTTTGTATCTCAATGGCTTTCAGGTTGAATTTGCATTTTGAACCATGCTTTTCCATAGGTCTTGGCCAAAATCACGTATTGGCATGGTTTTGTAGACATGGAGGGTTCCATGCGGACCCCCCCAGGGTCCATAACCCCCCAGGAGGGTTTAGAGACAGGGGGACTGGCTTGCCTGCCAGCCCACCATGACCCACTGTGGTGTACAGCGTGGCAGTGGGGGCTGCCCCAGGGGCTGCCGAGGAGGGGCAACGACCCCGTGGGGCAGAAAGCATTGGCTTGGTGGCCATGGTTGGGTAGAAGACAGAGAAAAGAAACATGCCTGAGGGAAGGGTAAGGTGGTTTGTGCACAAAGGGCCGTGTGGGAAGATAAGACCAGACACCTAAGCTGACAGTGAGGATGAAATCTGGCAATGACTGCAAGAGACGTAGATGCTGTGTGGTGAAGACTGTGGAAACGCACGGGTGAAAGGTAGCTTCACATGAAGGTTCTCCTGATGGCTGCCTCAACCGCCCTTTGACTGAGCAAGCCCAAACATCCAGGTTTTCTGAATGAAAGAACTTAAAAAGAAGATTCTGGAGGGAGCGAGAAGGGGGAAAGGCCCGGCAGGACCCTCTGCTTTGCTTTAAAATTGTGGATTAAAGACATACAGGACTTTTGGAGAGATCAGACTATGTCCCTTCTGGCCTCAGAAGCAGGGATCCCCATATGTTCCAGAAAAGCACATCCTTGACCCCCTCCCACACCTTTCCTTGTCCCAAGGGTTGGCCGTGTTGGGTTTGTGAGCCAATTTGTAACTGAATTGAGCAATCCCTCACATGAAGGCAGTTATGCTATTCCAAACAAGGCTCAAGCGTAACCGGTTTCAGCATGCCGATCTAAACTGCCTACGCAAACACTTTTGTACAGATCTAGCTGCCTCCATGGGGGGGGGGGGCCCAATATAAAAGCGCGGGGATGGCGAGCACTGCTCTGACCCCTAGTCCCGGGGCGCCGGAGCCGGGAGCTGCAGGCGAGCAATCGCCCCTCTGCAGTGTGCACATCTGAAAGTGGTCAGCTCCCAAATCCTCTTGTGAATGCAGCCTGAAAAAATGGAAACCTTTTGTTTCTGAAATAGGCAAACTCTTGTCATTTTTTTCTGATGATTTCCGCCCCCCCCCCNCCCCCCCCCCCCGAATTTTTTGGCTGAAGGCTAGTGACTAAATCTGACCCAAATTCAACAATAGCTTTGGCTGCCAGTTGGGAGGGAAAGGCCTAACACTGGCGTGATGTTCCAAAAATCTGGGCTTTTGTGTAAATTTAAGCAGGGGGAGGTTGGTTTGTTTTTTTTAATAGCCTATCAAACCTCATCCCATCCTAACATTGCAGCATTGCTCAGAGCTGTTTCGTCTTCGCTGGTGTTGCATATCCAAGAGTTTTGACAAGACATTAACACAGTGTACTCAGTACGTACTTGGTTCGCAGGAGTTTTTCCTCATTGACATCTGAGCTGCTTTCTAAATGAGCCTTCCAAGTAGGCTCTCCATGATTGAGATTTTAATATTTCCATTATAATCCAGGTTTTCTTTCAACAGATAACTGTAATGCAAAGGAAAGATCCTTTCTGAGTCCAAATTGGCAACTGAGGTAGAAAGGGGAGAGGTTTTTGGGTTTGCTTCTTAGCTTTGCCTTTAAAAGACAGTTTGATTTGACTTTCCATTATGACAAATCTCTCTCTTTCTCAAATCCCAGAATTTCCTTTTCTAAAATTCTTTCATACTGCAAATATGCATGTTTGGACTTTCTTAGCCATGCTGTTTGAATCAAGGTTTAAACCAAAAGTGGTTTTTTTTTTTTAAAATCTTGGGTGCAGGGACTAGCAAGGCTGTTTTCCCCTCCTACTTGGGTAGCTTTTTGATGTCAGATAACCTACAGGTGGTAAAGGCTAGAAACTTGTGGCTCATTCTGGATTCTCCAGCACAGAAGTGAGGAGAGCATCAGACCCTGGCAGCATAAAGGGCAAGGTCCTGCACTCTTGTTCTGGGTCAGCTGTGAACAATCTCTGATTCATCCTATTGACTTCTGTGGAGCCACTTCTCCTGAAGAAAGGTCTTAATTGGTGTGAGCTTGGGCAGCCATATCTGGTCATAAGGAAGACAGGGACACTCCACTCATTAGTTGGGTTATAAAAGCTGTCAGGAAGGAGAGGACAAGTGTGATGAATTGAATTAAGAGGAAACGGAGCCAGATGCAATAGTTTTGTGAGACCTGCTCGTGGTCTCCCTCTCATGACATAACCAACTGCAGCCAGGCGTGACTCCACCATTGTTTTTGAGGTGGCCCTGGTGATTTTTTTACAAGGCTAGTGATAGGATTCCTTGGCATGCAGCCTGGACTCTGCTGCTTCTTTCGTGGGAGGGGGACTGTTGGGTTTTCCCTGCTGTCTCCTGCCGCAGAAGTTAAACTCGGTTGCTGCGCTGAAAGAACACTGGGAATAGAAAGTTTGGTTGCCCTCCGGATAGCTGTCAAAATAAGCCAGGGCCCTGAGCTACCACTGGGCTTGCAAGTGCATTCCACACAACCAGGGCTTTACACACGCGGGGCACTTCATCACTGCAAGCACACCGCTGCGGTTGGCAGCAGTTCCCACGGAGGGAAGGATGGGATTTTTTTCTCCCTGGGAAATGGGAAAAGCAGCGCAGGGAGGTTGGCGGTGTGACCGAAACCACGTGAAGAATCTGTGTTGGAATATAGCATTGAATCATAGAATGGCGTGCATCCTTGACGGAGTGACACAGGACTGGCATAATCCCTGTGCCTCCTGCCCTTCTCCCTCCTATTTCCTGGCTAAGACAGAGCCTGTGGCAGCCTGAGTGTAGCTGGCTGTCTTGTGTAGATCCTCCTCAAGTTGCAAACTGAAGCAGGACCTTCCAAATTGGTGATGGTGATGATTTTCACAGGCTTTACTGGCTAGCTCTGGCCAGCCTTAGGGGTCTGTCGTTAATCTGTGATCTTGAGCTGGTGGTTGACATTCAATCAAAGGGAGCGGTTTATACTCACTAACCCATTCACATAGAGCAATAAAGCCAGAAAGCTTTAAAAAGAAGGGAAGCCAAATTTCTCCCTCATCTCTGTAGGTTCTGCAAATCCTTCTGTGGTTGTAAAGAGTCGATCCTGCCTCCTCTGTTGATAACAACATGTGTGTCCTTATGCCATACACCCTACTAAAGCTCCTCAGCAATTCCTGTTTATTTGACTTGCTTTATAAAGTAACGCGTCAATTTGAAAATCATTAGGTATTCCTACCAGGAGTCAAAGACCACATTCAGAGTGGATTACATGCATGTTTCTTAAAAGTGTTAATGTGCTAATCTGCTGGTTACTTGATCCAGGCAAAATGCCATGATATTCCACATGAGCAAAATACCACGGTTCTTGGAGATTTCATATAAATATTACCCACTGTGTTTCCACATTTGAAGTGTTATACTTGTCTATTAAAATCAACAAGCTGGAACTAGTATCTGGAAATAAGTGATGTTACTATTTTATTTACGACCTTCAGATTCAGGTTCTTTTTAATAAAATACCTTACAAATAAGGAACAGAACATGAATCTTAACTGTTATTTCATGTATTCCATGTAAATATTTCAACTTATGCCTTGCAGCGATAAAAGCACATTATATACACTCTGCCTTACCATTGTGACCAATAATGTTTGACTTACTGTACTGTATTTAGTCCAAAACCAAAATAGAGTCAGGGCAACACCGTGGCTGTTATAACAGTGTGCTGCAAGTAAGGAACTTGCGATGAGTAAGGCCTCACACTAAATAAGAACTTGTTCGTTATGCAGCTGTTTGGATTATAGAGTACTCCTGACTCCATTAAAGGCTAAAAATTTAAAGAGTAAAAGTTTCTTATTTGTGCTCTGGAATGGGTGTGGATGAGGCCACACAAACATTAGCCAGTCTGTGATTTTGCGATTCACAGTGTGATCCCTGCTGTTTCTTGCAAAGCAAATGCATGAACGGGAGAATAAACTGACTGACTGCGGGACCCTGGCAGTGAGTCTACAGGTAAGACCCAGACATGTCCAGCACTCTCCCCAGTAGGAACTATAGGGTCACTTCTGCTTTTTTTTTTTCTTTTATCCTTAAGCCAAATTATCCCTCAAAGGGCTTGTCCCAGCATGGAGCAAAGAAGCCCAGTACTGACTAAGGATTTGGCTCTCGTCGACTCCCTCTGCTTATCGAAGGGAGCACGAAGGTGGTCGTTAGCCTCAGGAGGCTGCAACGCCTTGCAGTGTCTGGTGGGAAGAAACCTTCCCTCTGATGAACATGGTACTGATAGGGATGATTTTTTCTTCTGTTTGCTGTCATGCAATCTAGCTCAAGCACAGCCCCAGGTGCTTTTATTGTGGGACTGGGCATATTTTTTTTTCAGCAAAGTTTCACTGGGGCTGAATGCAGGTACAGGTGCACAGATAGCCCTCAGCCTTACAACCAGGGGTATGGGATTTATGGTTGTTTGTACTAATGGGAAGACTGTATGTTTCGTTATAGAACATTCAATAAACTATTAAGCTAGCAGACACTACAAGACATCTTTTCCTCCTTTTTTACCTTTTTTGGAGTCTTGTTCTTTCCTTTTAGTAAAATGCTGGGGGGGGGAAATATTTCTAATAGGTTAAAACCTCCTTCAAATATTTCTTTCAGATCTATTCCAAGTTGCTCTTCTTCTCCCTGCCCGCCCCATCCCCCCAGTTAGACCACTGAACTGGAAAACCTCAAATTTTCTCAGTGCTGCTTCACTGGCTACTATTATACATATAGCCATCATTTAAGGCTTAAGTAGAAGTTGACTTATATGCATTCCTTAGGTATAGATTTCACTGTATGGCTGCCAGAAACTTACGTTCATCTTATCAAGAGTATCACATGAGCCATAAGGAAAGAATAGGCCATATATCTTTGTATTCAGTGAGAGAGGCTTGGGTCTGCCCATCTGCCATCTCTAAACCCTTGATACAACCTCTGCTACAGTGGAACTTTAACAAGTGTCTTTTATTCAGAGCTTATTCAGAGTGGCCATGGGATAAGAGTTAGGCTAGAAAACCACGTCCCATTCGGAGACAGATGTGCAGCTAATGGTGTCACAGCTGGTAAGACATCAGGCTTAGGGGACTGATCACAGCATACAGAGCCTTTCCTTTTGGATCACGTTTAGCTCCATATGCCAGTACTTCCAGTGGAAAATTACCATCTGAGATCCATTTGTGACATCTGGCAAATGAGTGATGCAATCTTATCTCCTTCCTCAGCATGTCAAGGAGTCTGTGGTGTTTGAGCAACTTTGCCACCCCTGCTGGCAGCCTTGACTGCCACGGTGAAAATGCTTGGCCATCAGGTCCCCCAGCAGACAGATCTCATGCAAATGTCTAAAATTAGGTGAGTTGAATCCAGGCCTTGGTCTCTATGGTTTCCAAGTCAAAAAATTTTTGTTGAGCACTGAATGCATTAAAAGATACCGGGACACGAGTACAGCTAGGCTGCAAGTTCAGCAACAGAAGAAGGGGATTTTATAACACATTTTAGTATCAGAAGAAGCTCTTATTCATGGAGAATCTTATGCTCCAGTAAGAACAAACCATATTTTCTTGATATTCTCCCTTTGTTCAGTCCTCTGTGAACCCAACTGTTCGTTGGACACAAAATGAAAAAAGCTCTCCAAGCTCTGACTTTGGTGGTGTCAGAACTTCAGCTCTCCTGAGGAACAAAAATTAAATAGCCACACACAGACTAGAATGGTAACATGGCAAATCAGCCAAAGCTCATCAGCATGTAACCAAGGCTGCATTGTTCTTCCCTTCCTCTCTGCCAATAATTTTTGGGTCTAAAGATATTCTGCTATAATTCATTTCCTGTGCCTAAGAAATTCTGTCCAGGATGCCAGAATGTCTAAACCTGATAATTGCTTCCACTGGCCCACTTGGCACAACTCACTATTATCTGTTGAAGCTCCCAATTAAATCTTGCAGTGGAGAAGCAATGTTAACATTGGTTTAGAGCATCATTAGAGTCGAGCAGAAGACAGCTTTGCAGGTTCCCTTGGGCTGATGATGTCTTGATGTCAAGGGAGCAGCCTTGATCCAAGCCCGTCACTGACTCGTAGAAACATTTCTGTCAAGGTTGTTGTAAATTCGTATTTTTTTTCTGCACACCTGAGACTTGGGTTGGTTTTCCAGTGCCATTGGGGTGAAGTGGTAGGGGGAAACAAATATTTTAAGGTTTTCTAGCTTGTGTGAGTGGGTCTCCGAATTATCAGAAATCTGTTGCAGTCCAGCTGAGATAAAACAATCGAGTTTTCACATAGGTATTACTCCTTAAAGTTGCCCTTTCCCTGCAGCTATTCAATATTTATTTTCAATTCGTAGGGCTCTTAAATTGAGTTAGCAATACAGCATAATCCTGGAGTTATCCTGTCTCTAATCCTATAACAATACATTTTGTCATTTCAAAAAATGGTCTCTCTCTTTTTATTTTTTTTGTTTGTCCCACAGGCAAAGTCATGTCATGCTCCAGGAATGTGTCTATTGCAGCCAAAAGAGGAAATCCAACTAACCAAAATGTTATCAGCAATTAACAAAACAGTTTTAACGATTTTTTTTCAGCATTTCAGAAAAAAGAAAACAAAACACCAGCTCAGACTAAGTCCATTTAGCTGCATTAGACTCTGGTATGCTGCCAATATTCTTTATAACGGAGATTTAGAAGTTAATAGTATTGGAGAGTAGAAATTGGTGTCAGTTACAGAGCTGTGCAAAGTGATTTCTTTGCATTAAGACATAACAGCTGAAATGAATAAAATACATTTCTTTCTTATTTTTTTCATTTAGCTGTAATTGCAGTTTTGGCATGCTGGCCAAATCTCTTCATCCTGGTGGGATAGCCCCATTCCTCATTCAAAAAAACACGAGGAAAAATTTTTTAAAAAGGAAATTGATATCATAGCTTATCCTGGGGAAAAAAAAAATAAAAATCCACCAGTACCTCCTCCACCTCCTTTACACGTAGCACAGAAAACTTTGCTTAAAAATAAACAAACAAAAGGAGATTCTTGGCCTTCCTCAGCACAAGAGCTGAACCTGCTCCTGCCAGACTCACAGCTGGTGCAGGCTGGAGTCTGTGGGCTGGCCTTGAGTGGCTGCATTGTACCCCTGGGGCTCTGCTCTCGCCTGCCAAAAGCATCGCCACTGTCCTGGGATGCTTTGGCGGTACCACTGGCCCCAGGTCTTCCCTGCATAAACCCAGAGCTGAACTCCCCTGACAGCCGGCAGTCCTGCGTAGGTATGTTTTCATGCTCTCCTGTAGCACTTCACAGCTATAGCTAAAAATACTACATAAGAGCCTTTAAAATTGCTCAAAAGCTCTTAAAGTTGCTGGGGAAAAAAAAAAAAAATCACAGAACACCCATTGATTAGGTTCAATAGGGCCTTGTATTTAAAAATGGAATTTGGGGCCCCAGAGTAATCCTTTAAACTGATATTTGTCCAATACCTCAGTGATTCAGCACGTGCCATTCCACATTGAGGATTTATTACAAACTTAATAACACAGGTAATTTTAATAGACCATGCGCATGCACATGTGTGTGCGTGCGTGCTCGTAAGGGATTATAGTTTTCTAACTACTAATTTCCTTGCAAATTAAAATGTTAATATTTGACACACACTTGAAAGCCCCCCAACAACAAACAAAAGTTAAGCTGAGTTGTTAGCACACAGAGAAAGTAGAGAAAACTTGCCAACATCACTGATTTGAGTTTTATGTAACCAATAGCTTATAAACACTTAACTGGAACCTGGGCAAAAATGTGTTTCTGGGCTGAAACCACCTGCCATGTCCAGTCTGGAACAAATGCTACCTGCTGAGGATCAGCCTTTGACAAACACTCGGGCAAATCGGTTCTTAACCTGGCAAAGTGCCGCCCGACTGCAGGGTGATCCTGCCTGGCTGAGGACTGCAGGGTTTGGATCTGAGGATCACAGAGGAGTGTTTTCAGTGGCTGTTTAACAAGTGCTCAGGAAAGGACTTGTTAACCATTCTTATTTATTAGTAATGCTAGGCAGGGTAAGATGGCAAAATTGTTTTTATTTAGGAAATATGGTAGCAGTAAGGTGGCATGTGAAATGTTAACCGTTAGTGAATTCTTAATGGGCAAGTAATCCATGGTCTTATGTTCAAAAATAGATCTGAATGCTAATCTCCAGGTAAGACACAAAACTTAACAGCCATGGGAAGGGCCCTTGTGCACTTGAGCAGCTTTACGCAGGAGCAGTCACAGATGTGTGTGCAGGGACCACTGCCAAGGGCCAGATCCTGCATGCTCCGGATGGACTCCCAGCCCCAAGCAGGACCACACTTGCATTAGCAGAGGCTCTGGCAAGATGCAAGAGGCCCTTCAGTGAGGATCCTTTGGAGGACATGCTTGGAGGACTCAGCTGGGAATGTATTTTGTACCAAGACAGCCCACTGGAAAGAGGAGCATCATCCTGTCCCTTCCTAAATCAGACCCATAGCGGCGTTAGAAGAAAGCTGTGTTATAGAGTTCTTTCTGTCCTGGAGGCGTTTGGCATGCTCTGATTACCGAATCAATCCTGCTTTATCTCTGCGCTATTCGGTAGGAAAACAAACGCTGTTTTTTACTGTGCAGTACCTAGCTTTTCTGGGAAGTTTACGAGCAAACTTTGTAGCTGAGTATGGTTTTCACTAACAAGCAAGCTACAGTGAGAGTAAACATGAATGAAGCAGTATTTGATTTATAAACCTGTTTAGACAGAAAAGATGCTCCTCAGCTGCACTGTAGGACAGCGCAGCCCTTGGCCGTATCGGACGGCTCCCCGGGCGGCAAGCTTTTTTGTTCCTTGCCAAAGAAAACCTTTGCCTGCTCTGGGACAGCCTGCACCCTGGGGTCCTCAGAGAGCCGTTCACTGCTAGCCCTGGGAAGTGAGCCGCAGAAGGTGGGAATGTGGCAAAGCTTCTGCTAAGGCTTTGCTTGTTCGTGACCCGAAGAAATGCAGATTCAAACGAAGAGCCCCAGGCCAAAAGGATGGAAACTGGGACCTCTGTCCAGCCTGTCTCTGCTCTGAGGATGGCATCAGAGACAACAGTCATACAGCCTAGACAGATGTACACCAAATCCTGGGCTATGGGTCCCCATGAGAACATTTTGCATCAGACCAGTGCTGCAGAAAAATCAAATTTAGCCTTGCTGGCACGATGGACCCAAATCCCAAAATGATTGTCTGCCACATCCTCATTCCCCCATCAGTGCCCAGGACTGATAGAGACATGGCTGCACGCCAGGGTGGGGAGGGTTTTCTGTACAGGTCAGGGGAGGAAACAGCATCTCTGAGGACCAGGGAGGAAGATGGGACTGTAGCAGCATGGACATAGGTTGGCTCAAGCTTCTCCAGAAGCTCATCCTCTACTCAAACAAGAGCTAAAGCAACCTTTGAGTTGCCTTCCTGATTACTGCTTCAGCACAGGATGAAACCCATCCAGGAGAGAGTTTGTCTCTCATTTGACCATTAGCTATTTTACGCCAGTTTAAATTTTGTGCTACACTAATGTATGCTTTATTTAATTACATGTGAATATTATCAAAACAATAATTTCATTGTCTGAAAAAGAGGTGTTTTTCTTCTTGGAAGGAAATACCGTGGAATTTAAACAATTGGAGTTTTGTTCTGCTTTGGAGTTGAAACAAGCTTGAACATGTCAAAATATGTCCAGAAATGGCAATTCCATTTTTTGACCAGCTGTATTGCTATTTCCCTGGAAATACCCAAAATATTTGTTGTATTTTTTTAAGACCCAGCATATCTTTTTCTGAAACATTTTTTTTTAATCTTAAATGGGTGCAGAGAAGAAGTAAAAAATTACGTCCCACTCCTGTGAGTCCAAATAAAGAAAATTAGGAAACCCTATTTTTACGTGCATATTAATAGTCAATAATTTCCGGGACAGCCTCTTGGTTTTGCAAGGCTTGTTGTCTGATTTTTAAATACTTGCAGTTGTTTTCTTCTGACTTGCAGGACCCAGACAGTGTTGGTCAGAGGGAAGGCACAGGGTTTGCTCAACAAAACCATCTTCCCCATAGGAGCAAAGTGGCTACCGGTGAACTTGTGGCAGTAAAAGGAGGCAGACAGTTACATGGATATTTGAAAGCTTGAAATCTTGGGTGCTATCTGCTCAGGATTTACTGCATTGTATTCCAGACACATGGCTGGGCACGTGGGATGCTAGGAGGAAAGGGTGAGACAAGGGAAGGGCTTGGCTGTGGTCTCCCGGCCAGAGGGGGTGTGGGAATGGAGGTGGGAGGGGGCCTGGGATGGGCAGCCAGTGCACAGGCACCCAGCCTGCCGCAGAGACCTCAGCTTCTCTGCCCAAGGCTTGGGAGAGGAGGGAGGATGGGATTCCTCATCCCTATGCAAATCTTGCTCTGCTGCTGCAGGCAGACCATGGGGTTTTGGTGGGAAGGTCAAGCCACCTGGTCCCCAAGGTGTCAGGGAGAGCTGAGCTAAGGGGAGGGGGACGGAGGCCAAGGGGTGAGTGGACCCCATAGACGTCCTTATCCTTGATCCCTGTCTCTCTCGTGTAACACTCCCAGTGTGGTTTTGCTTTGCTTGCCCAAGCTTTCCACACTTTGAGCATTTCCCCAAAGCAGGGGAGGAGGGAGGCACCAAGGTGGGATCCAAATAATTGTGCCATGGACTCTTTTTTAGTACCCTGGCTTGCTATATAAAGCTAGGACTCAGCCCATAAGGCTTTTTCAGATATTATGGCCAGTCTCATGGTAAGAGACCTGGCTTTCACCCAAGAAGGGGCAATAACACCACTTGAAGAACTCTTTACGGCTGGGGCTTCATACAGCATAAATTTGGGATTAGATGTATCAGGCAGTGCAAATGCATGGGCTTGTAATGTGTCTGCCTGGGTCTCAGCTAATCCCAACAGGTGCCATGCAGACATACTGCACATTAAAGATTTGTTGTGGGGATGAGGGATAAAAATAGCAAGGGGCTGGGAGAAAAAGTACATTTTAGAAGCGATTTTCCTCCTCACAGAAACGCTGTACTTGAAAACAAAGTCCTCTCCCGCACAAGAACCACATGCTCTAATTTTATTTATGTTCATATGCAGTTTGGGGGAAGAGTCTCAAATATGCCGATCCAGCATTGTTGGATTTAAAGAAATTAATAAAAACAACTCCAAGCAGCTGGTTGAAACAATTATGCTTTTCACAGAAAGTCTTGCAGACTGCACAGAAAGTTATGAAAATAATCCTTGAAATTAGTGTGTGGTCAGTGCACCTGCAAAGGAGACTTGTCCAAGTAAAAGTATCAACTAGTGTCAATGAGAACAATTCATGAATTCATCGTGAGGGCCTTTTTCTATTACCACATTTACACAGATGTGAATCCCTGGGGTGCAGACACCAGAAGGGTAACCCTACTGTAATCCAAAGAGCATGAGAAACATGAGTTCAGATCAGGAAAGCTATTAATATTTGTGTATATTTGACTTCAGCATCCTTTCCCCTTCTTGCACACACTGCACTTAACAATCATATCTATCTACCTTCCCTGAACTGCCCAGCTCTCTAGAAAAAAATTACATATTATTACTGGTGAAAAAATGACATCAGCTAAAGGACTCTAGAAGACCAAAGGGATTTACAGCTCTGTAATTTTATCACCTGTACCATAGCTGTAAATGAGTTCATCAGGCTGGTAGAATAATGCTCGTATTATAGTCAGGTTTTAACCCGTTAGTGCTGTGTGCATGCATTATATTATATATTGCCCAACTCATCGTCACTGTGGAGTGACATTAGAGGGGGACAAGTGAATAATTTGAAGAAAGAATGGAAAGTCCCGAAGGAAAAATAGCTGAAATGAAAGTGGAAGTTGCATGAAACTTATAATGTATCTTCTTTGTCTTGCTCTTCTACAATTTTCTTTTGCAATGATGTAAGAAACTCATATTTCTGTAATACATAAACTTGCACCAAATTATAATGACTCTATACATTTACTCTAGAAAATGAGGAAAACTGCCAAGTTTGTAGCTCAATAAACATACAGGAAAGTCCTGAAACTGTATAAAATATTAAGGACAGAGGATGGGAAGAATGTGATGTTTATCAACAGCTTGTTGGCAGGGGACATTATTCTAACTTAAGTATGTATTTATTGATTTCTTCTGCATCTGAGTGTAATATCTCAGCGGCTGCAGTATATGAAGTAAAGGCCAGCAGGGTGCATGTCAAAAACCCGGGCCACAAAGGGATTGCTCTGCTATCAAAGACCTCTGAACATCTAGATAAACATTGCTTTATCCAAATTGTTTTACAGTTTTGGGGTTTTTTTTCCAGCAAAAAACACAATACTGGCAGTGGTGAGGCTTTGTAAAGTACTGTTCTTTACATTCGGCTACTCTTAGAAAATTTTCCTTTTACTTTTTGATTGATAATGAAGAAAAAAATGCTTCTTCATGGCCTCTTTTGCAGTCCATGCAAAAAAGAAGTGCATAGAGGGATTTATTTGCAATGTATTCTCTGTTGTACCCTCAGACCAGTGAGAAAGCCTCAACCATGGTAGAGCTGTGCCCTGGGATTTGCTGCACCATAAATACGGGAGTCGAGGATGCTCCAGAGCTGCTGGATGTCAGTGACACCCCTGATATTGGAAAACCGACTCCATCCGCAGCTCCAGGGAGGGGATTGGGACGCAGCAGGACCGCACGGTCCATCTCTTAGTGAGCAGCGTGCGCACTAGCCAAGGGAGAGATGAAGGGAGTATGTAAACCATGAACCCCATTTGGAGCTGTTAAATGGGATGCAAAAAGCACTGAATGGAGACAACATGGTGGAGCAAATCGCTCCTTTACAACTCCAGGGAAGTTAATATGTCTCCATCACCACGGAGGAGACCGGATTTTAGTTCCTGCTGGTCAAACCGGGAAAATGAGATAGTAAAGCTTTGTCTCACTCCATCTGGAGAACGTTTTGCCTTCAGTCAGAAGGATTCAGTGGTGTTAATGAGGGCAGGGTTTGGTCCAGGAGTTTTATTTCCCCACTTGTCTTTTGCTGGAAGAGAAGTGGAGTTTCACAGTGCTTTGTCCCTGGAGAAGTCATTTGCACCTGTGCAATGTGTAGGCAGCCCTGCAAAATTGTGATGCAAAATGGGCCTTGCAGATTTCTTATTTAACAGCCTCATTTTAGCACATTTTTCCTTCTCCCCGATGTATCTATTCAGCTCATTTGCAAGAGGCGCTTTGCAGCATTTAAAGCAGTTTTGCACAATGGCAGATGCACACAGTCCTGCAAGCACTGAGAGCAGAGCTCGCCAGAGGAGCCAAAGCAGAATGTTTGCTTCAAATGCACACTGGCAAGCAATTTCTCGTGTTATCTCAACAAAAGATGAGCTCCCAGGGATTTAACCCATCTTCCTCCTTCCCCAAGATCGCTGTTAAGACTCAGGCCAGGGGGAAAACAATGAATGCTTCCAGACTGTTAATCATCGCATGTTTACAGACTTGGAAAGCAGAATTAAAGACCCTTGGAAATCCAAACCTCCACATTTCTAGGCCTGCTTTGGTATTTCTTTGTCCCCGGAGCAGTTGCTTCCATCGGAGCGGTAACCCGCCATGGTGATTTGGCAGGGCTTTACAGCCCCGCTGCGCAGGTGTGAATGGCTGCTGGGGAGCCCTCGCGAGAAACCAAACCCTCTGTACCCCTGCCAAGGTGAACGCGATTGCAGCCGCTGGAGATGCAAGCTGAAAGAGCTGTTCTGTACGTGACCTCCTTTCATCGCCCTTGCGCGGCCATCTCGGAAAGCTGACTGCTGGGCTGAGATAGCTTTACACTTTTTCTTTACAGCTGCTTGGAAGGGGTTGGGAGTTTTTTTACCCCCTTTTTTTTTTTTTTAAATGAAATGAAGAACCATTGAAATCTGCACTTTTCCAGAGGAGATTTGACAAACAGATTTTTTTAAAGTGTATCACTGTAGTTGTCCAAGCATTTTATTTCAGCATTGAAAGGAACACCAGCTGACGCTATTGTTTGATATCTAGTCACTTTGCAAAATTCAGACTGGATATAGTTTTTTTTTTAACTCATAATGGCAGCAAAAATGCAGTATTTTTAACATTCTGAAATCTGTAAATGACTTGAAACAATCAAGGCAGCCTAGCTGAGGATAAAGCTGACACTTCTTACCCATGGGCTTTTCTGACTATCCACAGAATTGCACTCCTACAGAGAAAACTTCCTTTACTTCTAAAAAAAAACCAGAAAAAGAGCATAAAAATAGCTTTACCCGTTTTTGTAGTTTAGTTCTACAGAATTAGCACTTCGGTTTTATTCATATAACTGAATTTTGTAAGTTTTCAATACAGCAACTTGCCAGAGCTGAAAATTCATGTCATTCTGATGCTTCCATGGGAGACCATCTCTCCTGAAAGATTGCTGTTGGAATTATTATTTTTGCAAAAATCAGATCCAGGAAAGATAAAATGTGCTCTACTGTACATGCTGGGAAGTGGGTATATAAGCTTGTTCTCAAACCAGAAAATGTCGAAATATAATGTTGGACCTTTCCTAAATGATTTCCCTTCCTTTATTCTAGTTTTCCTTCCACCACCTAGAAGTCAAAGCCCTGTGCTGGGTTTGACCTTACCTCGCAAGTAGTTTCTGGACCCCTGAAACAACACCGTTTGGTGAATGCTGTGAATCCTGCCCCTCTCTAGCTACAGGGGCTTTTCCCTGGGCTCCAGAGGGGCTGCAGCTGGTCCACAGCAAGGCACAGGAGATGGGCAGAGAAGGAGGTGCTCCTCCATCACCACTGGGCACAAGATAGCAGCCCAGCCACCAGCATCACCCCCTGCAGCTCCAACACAGCTCTGTCACACCCCAGATAGACGGGAAAAAGGGTTCACCTCCTCCTCCCTGCTAGCATCCCTCTGGGCTGGGTGGGCAAGGGGAGCTCAGGTCAGTTTCTGCTGAAACAGGGGCTGGAGGCTGCAGCAACTCCCTGCTTTAGGAAGGGGCCACACGTCAGGTCCTGCAGCTGCTGTAAATAGTCTCAGCACCATTTAATTCAATGCAGCCTTTATTTACATCAGCTGATCTGGCCCCACTTCTCCTGTTTTCCTGCGCTTGTTTCCTTTAAGATGTATTTTTATAGCCTTGTAAAACACCACTGTATATTCCTGTATAAGCTAGTAAAGATATAAGCACAATGCGATTCTGCGGTTGTTATTACAGTGGTGCCTGAAAAGGGACCCCAGCGTGCCAGCTCTCCGTGGCTCTCTGAGTGACAGAGAGTTTGTGTCCGAAACAGGCAGGGCAGGCAGCAGGGAGAGAGAGGAGAGGATGGGAACAGGAGAGGCTGGTCCAGCCAGAAGAGGAGAGATGGGGCAGCAGGAGCCGGGGGCCAAAAGGAATGAAGATGAGGTGAAGAGCCGTGAGCTGGAGGGGGAGGTGGGGTTTGGAGCAGACCGAATATCGCCAGTGAAAACTGTGCAAAATACTCCGGCGTCTGACTCAGCTGCTCCTGCAGCTGTTCCGCCTGTGCCTGCCCTCTCTGGGGGCTCCTTCCTGCCTCCCCCTTCCCAAAGGCTGCGTGGTGCTGGGTGGGGGGCGGTGGGACATGGGGGAGAGGAACAGGGCGAGAGCACAGCCCCCTGGAGAGGTAAGGACATGTCCCTGAGAAGCTTTAGGTCCAGCCACTGAAGGGAGGAAGACGGCTCTTTCAGAGCCACAAATTCCCTCTTGCTCCTTTCCTGCCCTCTTAACCACCTTGTAATGCTGCTTGGGAATCTCCAGCTGCCCAAGTACTAGAAATAAATCCTGGCGGAGGTCTTGGTTACTGTCCGCAAGTTTGATCTATGTGCCCTCCTGAGGGAAAACTTTCTTCTACCCAGAAGAAAAGGAGAATACACCACAAGACAAACCTACCTCTGGGCCCCCAGTATTCATAAGGAAGGACCTCCCTCAGCAGGGAAAGTTGGGCAAGATAAGCGAAAGAGCAGGAGGAAATTTTCTTTTTGCCACATTTCGATCAGCTTCAGATTGTGCCTGGGCATCTGGGGTGCAATCACCAGCACCCCAACAGCCCTGCCAGCCCTAGGAGTGCCTGAAGAGTGCCCAGCGGGTCTCTACAAATAAATACTCCTGCCCACAGTCCGGCATAGGGGATGGTTTTCTGTGGCCTCCCTGGAGGGCAGGGTTAACATTCCCAAAGTTTACCACAGACAAGGAAGGGCTCAGGCTCTCTTCCCTGAGCAGCAATGTTCACCAAGGTTGCTTTCTCAGCTTTCCTGGAGGCTGGGGTACACCTTGGAAGAACTATCTGAGGTAGTGCCTAACAGACTGAATGTAAAAACACACTTACTGTAGCATCTCCTATTCACCTCAAATAAATAAATGTCTTTTTCTGTTTTATTTAGACACATTTCACTGCTAGCTTGCATACTGGAGTACTACCAAGGATAGACCTAAGCAAGGAGATAATTTACTTGTTCCGTCAGAAAAATGTTGATTTATATGACCTTTTTTTTTTCAGGAAGCTCCAGCTCTCACCAGTCTTTGGTGATAGGGGGTTTCTCAGGTCTACAAGGGAATTTGTGATCAAAACATATCAGACTTGTGGGTCTCTGGGGTTGGTGGAATGTGGGATGCTCGTTCCAGCCCAGCAACTGCCTCTTCTGGGCTCCTTCAGTTTGGAACTTGTTCACTGTGCATGGACAACCATTCCTTGGCTTAGTAACCTGGATCCTTTTCTCCGGCACCCCTTAGGAATGCTGCCTACATCCCCTCCGCCTGCTGCTAGTCTTTCCTTTACAGCCTGTCCTCTGGGCAGAAGAAAAGCAGAGCAAAGCCAGCATGTGATTGTCACGGCCATCACTGCCTGTCACTGGGGCTGAAGTGCTCACTTGCTGGTGTCTTCTGAGACTCTTTGGAACAGCAGAGCTTGAAGGAGCTCCTCCTCCATTACTCCTGTTTTAATCTTTGACCATTTTAACCATTTCGTTTATTCCAGGCAGCTACCTGTTTGATCCCCACTGCATGCTTCCAGGCTAAGCGTAGGAGGTCACAACAGGATGAAAAACAAGGCAATGATGTATGTGGGGAAGGATTATTTCAATTTATGCCTTCTTCAGCTGGGAGGTACCTTTTGAAGGTGGTAAACAAGGAGTGTAGAATCAAAGACAGGTGTTCATATTTAGCCCAAGCTATTTGCTAACCTCATGCTTTTTCCTTTTTTTCCCCAGCATCTCAAGTGTATTCCACCAGGGACACCTATAGCTTGTCAATCATCTAATGAATTTATTTGAATAAACATCTTATGTCAGCCTGAGAACCAAAAGAAAAGGGTCCTAGCTCAGGAGAATAAAGTACAAAAAGTACGTAGAGGAGCTTTCAACAGTAGTAAAAATCAGTTCTCTTGAACAAAATTGTAAGGCTCCAATAATAGACCTTGATGACAAGCGGAATTAAATAAAACATGAGTGATGAAACCCTGTAATGTTTATGGTGAGGTAGTCCAGACAGCTGATTATTAACTGTTACCAAAACAGTGTCTTGGCAGTAGATATGCAGTTACCAGGATGGAGATTGGTAGCTAGTTTAAATTAGTGGTAAGGATCTGTTATATGTTTCAAAGAATCCTTCTAACACAATGAAATAATAGCATGAAATCAGTAATTATATGTGTGGGGGAATAGTGTCTGACAGATCATATTCAGAGGAGGGAAAGGGGTTATTTCCCATTTCATTCTGATGTGCTATCGTATTGCTGTGTGTAGTTTCACAGCAAATACCTAAGGAGTAGGTTTGGGGCTCGTGTTGTTTTTAGCTAAGCAGCCATGCACATACCATGTTACACCTGGCTTGAAAATGAAAAAAAAAGAAAAAAGAAAAAACATTAGCTTTTTCTGCCTGACACACCTGGAAATAAAACATCAGCAATCCCTAGATATAACTCACAGACTGATTCCAGTCTGACTGAGACACTCAAATCCAACCTCTCCTTTGGCCAGGAGTGGTGACGCCTGCGAGGCTCAAGACTAAGTACCAAAGATGCCTTTTGGGACTAGGAATACCTACATCTAAGCTAGGCAGGCGCAATTCGTAAAAGTCTCTATCTACTCGAATGAACTGTTTCTGACCCATCACAGATCCCAAGTGCCATCATTGCCTGCAGCACCGTACTGTCATTTATGTCCCTTACGGACAGGCTGTTACTGCAAAGGATTGGGAGTCCTCAGGGAGATGGATAGAAATTTCCAGGACTTGTCACCCTGCTAAAAAACAGGGCTTGTCTCACATGTGTGCTGCACGGTGCCTTAAGTACCCCATTGCCTTCGTAATGCTTGTGGTCTGTGATCTGCAGCTCCAAAACCTTTTCCTGATGAAGCAGTGTTTTCCAGACTCTCTTTGGCAGTATTTTTCTTTAATTGTTTTTATGCTGTTGTTCTTCTGCTGTTATTTTCATGGCCCTGCACCTGCAAATCCTGGCAATGTGGTCAAGAGAGGGTCTCATGGGAAACAGCTCCCGCTGCTGTGGGAATTGACCTCCTTTCCCTCTCTTTCTTTGTCTCTTGGTTTGTACGCTTCATTTTATATTAGACAAAACCAAATATAGTGCACAGCAGACTAAATAACAACAACAAGAATAATAAGAAATAATAATATTCAATAATAATCAAAACTGAGTAAATGTTGTCCAATGATATGTATACACACAGAAACTTAATAATCAGTCAGTGTGAAACATTCCCACTTGATTAGCAAACTGCAGTCAACACCAATGCCATCATAAGCAGGAACGCTGCATAAGGAGTTTTGAGTGGGTCCCAATGAAAAATATATTCTACTAGGGGAAAAGAATTATGAAAATCGTCCTCTTCCTCCTCATTCTTACCACCTGCTGCTCTGGAGAGAGCCCGAGGAGGACCGTGGTCTGGGATCCTGATGCTGCTCTTCCCAGCTGGCCCTGGATAGAATTTTCCTTTTATCTTTTCCCTTTTGTTTGTTTTTATTTTTCCCCAGAAGCAGCTGTCACAGTTAGAATAGATGTGCGACGTCAGCTACAGACCAGCCTGCTGGCTGCAGGCTCTGGGCTGGTCCCATTACCACCCTGGCACTGTTCTTGTGGCCCGGGAGCTGCTGTGAGGCTGAGGTCTCCAGGCCTTTTTGAACCATTGGTAACTGGTTTACTGTGCAACACCGAGGCAAAATTTAACACAAGTCCTTCCTTTTTGTACCACCCACCTCAGTTCATCAGCTGTGCCTGGTCTGAAGCCTGGCCTAAGCCCTTCCCCATTCTCAAGACTCGTTGGTCTTGCTGAGAGAGCTCAGTATGGCAGTGTAGCCCTAAGACAAGATTAGATGTCTCTTCACAAAGCAGGAATGCAAGTCCGTACATCCAAACTGCAACTTTATCCTTAATCCTTAATCTCATCCTGAGGCTTCTTAGCCACTAGCCCAAGTGCTATCTGTAGTCCCAAATTAATTAAAATTTTCTCCCTCAAATCTGTCACCAAGAATTTTTAATACATCACCCTGACATTATCTCCAGTCAATCCTGAAGTAAAAGACACACAGTAATGGTTGTAAACCTAAGTAGCCCTTATTAGATCCAGTCAGAATGTGTGCTTCCCCCTTTAACCCCAAATCCAAACCTGTTGTATGAGGTAGTACAGCTGTCTTCAGAAAAGTACAGTGAGCTCTGTCTCTTTTCGATAACACAGATACATGACCCCATCGCATTAGTCCCATACTTGGGCAGGAGACCTCTCCAAAAGCCATCAAACATCCTTAAATTGTCCTAGATCCCATCTCTAGTCCTAATTCCTCTTGCAACCCCAATGCTGGATATTTTCCCTGGATTACAGGAGTTTATTGATCCAGTTTTAGCACTGTGGCTGAAATGGACCACCTAGCTACGAGCAATTTGGGGTCTGGCAGTCTTACTGATCACTCTGCAGCCACATCACAGTGGGCAGTAGGACCAGGCTTCAAGTTGTGTGCAGGTCTGGGGTTACAGCCAGGCTTTCACTTGCCATAGAGCCAGGAATTTGAGTTGTTGCTGAATCACGGTGGTAATTTTAAGATAGGTTGGGGATATTACTGCCATGGTCCATCTTCTACACTTAGATGTAGTCTGGCAGTCATCTTTGGCCTGTTCTTGGGCATAGGTTTAGAGCTGGGTTTGATTTGTAGGTGAGATCAGAGTTTGATTGGCACTGGGCATTTGTCCTGAGTTGCTGTTAGATCCAGAAATAACGAAGCTATTTTAATGCCTCTTACAGAAAGTGGCAGGGAGTCTATGGTTATTTTGGTGTCTGGACGGGTTTTCTGAATGAATTTTAGAATGAAAACGTCTTCTAATATTTAAAACATGTTTTTTTTCAGTTAAAATCGTACCTCCTGCCCATCACTGGGTTTATTAGATACTGGTTTGCCTTCCCTGCGTTCAATCCCTTTCCCATTCAGGCAATCCACCTGGCTCAGTCAACTGGCAAACTTTCACACCATCCTGTGCAAACAGCACTTCTTTTACACACGTGGTGCAAAACCACAGCCTGAACCCACACTCGTTCTCAATCTGCCCCTGTGTGATTCGCAACGGCAGCTAGACCTTTCGCTGAGTGTCGGGTGAGTGGCATTTTTGCGCCAGTGTGTGAACTCGTGCAAGATGCATGTGGGTTTGTATTTTACTGGAAGTCATGCTTTGGGTTTTCATATCATTTTTGTGTATATGGTGTAGGTTTCTTGGTGCGGAAAGCGAGGCAGACATTTTTCCCTGTTTCTTGCAGTGCCTCTGATATTACTGCAGATCTCCAGCATGGGTTGCTTTACCCCATGGCGCAGCTCCTCTGGCCTGCACCTCTGTGGGACTGCAGCGCACACTCTGCTTTCAAGACCATGCTATCACCAAACGGTGCCTCTGCCTTCCATCTCGCTCACGCACAGAGGTGTGGAAACATCCACATGGACTAACTTTCCATTCGCAGGCAAAAAAAGCAAAGATTGACCACGCTGCCCCAGCATTCCATTTTGGTAGTGCAGTGAAATGAATAATCTTCATTTCTCCTGCTTCCAAAGTAAGTTGCCGGTCTATCACCTGACTGGTGACAAAGGCTGGTGAGAAGCTTTAGTCCACTGCTACTCCTATACTCAAAAGTATTCAAATAGCACTGAAAGACTTCTCCAGCACAGTGTAAGTGCAGGCCAAGTTCACATCCAATTGATCATTGCATGACAATAGCAATGTCACACACACCCAGCTTTCATTAAGTGGTAGGAAGAACTACTTAATTTGCAATATATATTTTTTCATTGCTAACAGAGACATCGAGTTATGTTCCTTCGCTTGTACACTCTGTGTTGCCAGAGAGCCCCCAGCGGCCCCCTGGCTCACAGCTGCCTATCATTTATTCTATACATAAAGTACGAATTAACATTCTGCTCCAATTTTAAAGCTGTACATCATTACAATAAATTGGATGAATAAGCAACACATTAGACAAATGTATGCCTTTAAAATTATTGTTAGGTACCATAGGGTTGAGTCTTCTTGGTCCTCTTGGTTTTTCTGTGTATTGTTTTGTTGTTTTGATCTTTGCCGTAGGTCCCTTCTTTCCTTATTTAATACCCCTCCCCACTCTCGAATGGCTGAGAGTTTTCCTCACCCCAGAAAGCAAAGGACAAGACATCAAATCCAGATCTCTTGGAAAACAGCATAATGCACAAACCACAGGAGCAATGGGTGTTCTGAGAGCGTCTTTTCAATGTTAACTTTGTCCCCTGCTTTGATGCTTTCCCATATGCTCTCTTGAAACGTGGTGAATCTCTGTTAAAGGTTCTACCTTCTGGTTTTATCCTGTGTAAAAGGCAGATCCTGTAGTCTTGTAAAAGTTAGTAGTGAAGGATAATAGAAAAAGTATGGAGAAGGTTTTCAGGCTAGAGGAGAAATTAGAGTTGACAACCAACATGCCACTCACTTCCTATTAAAAGATAGTGGTTATTTGCTAAAGCCCTGAGGATTAAATCCTACCATTACCTTCTATATCAGCTTTAACAAATATCTCCCACAAATCACAAACAGATCTTCAGACAAATTAGACTAATGCCCTGTGAAAATTGCAAACACTTTTTCTCTCAAAGTTAAGAAATTGTCACAGATCAAGGAAGGCTGCACTTCTTTCTGTGTGCCCACACTCCCTTGGTTTGTGTCCTGCTTGATATAATCCTTGTCAGGTTGCCAGAAAACATTTCCACCGTCAGCATTGGACATGAGGAGAAGCCACTTAAAAAAACAAACAAACCTGAGCCTGCCCGAAAGGACCATGGGGTTGAACTGCCAGGTCCTCATGGTAGGGACAATCCCCTCATTACTAAACTGCAACACATTTTAAAGAGGATCCATCCTTCCCCTGCTGCTGGGCACCCAAAGGTTGTACCAGCATATGCACCATATGCATATTTCTTTGCTTTAAGAGCAGGTGCCTGCCACATCTCACATCCACACAGAGGTGGTGGAGTAGCTACTGCTGGATAGGTGGAAGGAGCACATCACTGTTCTTCAAAAACGTGCTGCAACGGCAGGCTGACACTGGATGCTGCCTTATGCATTGGCACCATGCTCCAGAACCCCTCTGCCTGTAAAAGATTTTGCAGATGACTCCCAGGGGGACAAGGATACCAATTGAGAATGAAAGATGGGAAGAATCGTAAACAGGAGGGTAGGTCAGATGCCGAAGTATATTGAGGCTGGTGACAAAATGACTGTTCCCACAGCTCTTTGTAGCACAGCTAACATCCAGCTTTGTTAAAATGGTGGAAAGTCACAGAATGGCATCAACTCAGCCATGAGAAATTTGGGACATGCTGTACATGGTGAGCAGCACCTGGAATTGATTGGCGATCACCCACAGTGTGACAGCAGTGCTGGCCTGGGAATTGTTTCCCACTAGTGCAGCTCTGAGCTGCAAGTTCCCTTTCTGAGTCCCCAAATAAGCAGCTGCATTAACTCACTCCAGCAGAGAGGCTGTGGAGATGATACATGAAGGCATCTCACGGCAATATGTTCATCTCCTGCTCTGCCAGCTTTGAGGAGCACCATGCTTTGAAAAGCCACTGGCTGTGAAATTGGAACCACCCCTTTGGCCAGAAGAGAGGGTTAGCAGTAAGGTGAGGTTATTCCTCTCTTTCCTGCTGTATGGTCTCTAGTTGTTTTGGAGAAATGGTGAAAAAATTGGCCTGAGCTCAAACTCAAAGATCGTCACCCAAACCTTACAAGCTGTCCATGACTTTTGAGTAGGTTTTGGAGTAGGCACTTCTGCTCAGCCTTACTGCAATGTGTTGACAGAAACCTCACAAATGTGCTGAGCTTGTGACGTGCTTCTAGGTGCAGTTGTGGGAAGGGATTAAATGAAATGTAAAGAAACTTCAGGAACTAGAAAGTTCTAGGTGTTGTTTTCATTGTCTAGTATGCATTTGCCAAAGTATGTAAGCTGCCTCATCCAAAAAAAAAAAAGGTTTCACCCCACCCTTTCAGGTCAGCAGAGCTTCTCCTGACTCAACAGTGGCAGTGATTTTAGAGGATCAAAGATACTTTGCAAGCAAAAAAATGACAGATTGATTGTTCACAAACTGTCTAACTATTTATCAATGGAGATGTCCTGTAGCATAAATGCTTACACTCCTTCCAAATGCACCTATTATAATTGTAACTAAGGGGATATATACTCTTTTCTAGACAAAGAAAGAATAATTTTCTTTTTATCAGGAAGAGATCTTGAAAGATTTTTCTGTTTGTCTTCTCTGCCCTGCCCTTCTTTTCTTCTAGTATTTAATACTATTTTGGTAAAAAGATTCAGTAAAAAGCATCACTGGCTTTAATTATTATTTTTTTTTTAATTAAAAGGATGTAACAGTTCTAACCTGTAGTAGCAGAGGTACCTGAAGTCCATAAATTTCCTGTCTTGATGGGAAGAGGATGCCAAAGAGCAAGTATCACAGACCAGATTTCCCACCATACGAGGAGTCTGTTCCACCGAATAATTTCTCTTTGTCCAGATTTCTCTCAAAGTGGGGCTAGGATTTAGCCAAATTTTGCTGAGAAAATAGAACTTTAGAGCTGAAAATCGTGCTTATTTCGTACAGCAGCAACCAAAAGTGGGGACACATGCACAAAGAAACTTTCCATTTCTTCATCTTCTTTTTGAAATTCCTGTTTTAATCAAAGCCATGCATTGGGGTATTTTATTTATATGATTTGAGGTTTTTAACCCTTTGAAATATATCAGAGTGGAAAAGAGGGAACACTTGAGTTTTCCTAACTTTTCCTTTCTCTCCATATTTTCTTAGTTACATCACTAGTGTTCTTTTAAAGTGGTTTGCTTGGCAAAACATTATTTTTTTTTCGAAATCTTTTGTTTGAAAAAACAGTAATTTTTTTTCTAACATTCCTTTTTTCACTAGTTTGCATTTGCAGGGATGAAGGGTTTGCAGAAGGAATGGAGCTCTCTGTCACAGCCGTGCAAGTGAAAGAAGCCACATGAGTGAAATGGGCTGGAACCTGGAACATCCTTTTCATGCTGGTGTAGTTAGAAATGGCCTCAAAGAACAGCTTTTCATCACTTAGGCAAGCAAGGCAGATGGAATAAGCTCAGGAATCTCACCAGCATCTTAGTGGTGCCAGTTTCACTTAGCTAGTCCTTAAAGTAGAACCACACATTAGCAACTTTGAATTTCCTTGCAATTCCCTGTCCATACTTTGTGGCTGAGAACTTCTTGCCAGACCCACAAAGGTATTTAGGTGCCCAATTCCTATATAAGTGCTTAACTTGACAACATGAAATCCAAACCTTTCAAATCCTGCCCAACTATATCCTTCCTTTCCTTTGTTACTGTGAGCTGCATTTGGCTTCTATGGCATTTATTTTTCGGAAGAGGACAAAACATTTTATCACTTATGAAAATGTGGTTACAATTTGTATGCAGCTCTATAGAATATTACTTGGAGGTGTAACTCTTACCATGCCATTTTCTAAATAGTCTATTTACCAAGTGTTAATGTGAGTCCCAGCAGGGTGCAGTTAGTAAACTTATGGGTGTTTAGAAGTATTACATTAATGGGTGATTACATTAAGTGCCTGATCCTGCAATTAGAAAACACGCGACTAATGCTTACACACATAAATTGTCTCTATTGTCAGAGCTATTTGAATGCAGCTTTGATTTGAGCACAATTAGGCTGTTGCCTTTTTCAGACTCTGCACACTGCTTCCACAGAGAGAACAGAGCTGCAGTGGGCATCACCTAGACCAGCTGCATCGAGCGGGATGGGCAGAAACAAGCTCCCATACTTGACCAGCTCAGGTATCTTGGTGACATCGCAGGGTAGCTCCATCCTGAGGGCATCACAACCTTCAGCACATTCCCCCTGTAATGCAAACAAGACGTTTTGTTAGCCCTGTTTTATAGACAAGGCACAGAGAGGCTCTGGATATGGCCATACAGCATAGCAGCCAGCCCAGCGTATATATATATATGGATGTGCATCTGCATCTGTGTATGCACAGGCACGTGCTTTGACGTATACAGGAAACACCAAGTGCTTCTGCTGCAGTGCTCAGTGGAAGAACTTGAGGTGATTTATCCCACAGCGAGTGCCTGCACTGCTGTTGCTCTGGCTGCTTCTGTAACTGCACTCTCCATGCCAGATTCACCGTTCCTGATTTCGCCATCTGAAAATGAGGAGTCTGACCTTGGGCTGAGGTGAGGTACTCTCTTTCCATTTAACTGCAGAGGAAACCCAGACCCTGGCTTAGACACCTGAGCCCTCGGTTGCTGCAGTTAGGTGGAAAGAGTCCTGCTTCCAGTGGGATCTCCAAGGTCAGTCCTTGAATCAGCTTTTCTTTCACATAGCATGCCCCTGCATCTTTCAAACTGTAGTCATTCTTCATGCAAGTGGAATTCCTCATTTTCTTAATTTAGGCCCAAGATTTGTTTAAAATTAATTTTAATCCACAGCCCTGCTACAGTTAGTCTCAATCTACATAGGTGTAGAAAATTTTTAAAAAATCAGAAAAATATATTCTTTAAGTTGATCTGACCTTAAGTTCCTGGATTATGTCTGGATCACTCTTCACCATATGGCGACTATGCTGCTTCATGACGAATATATAAAGGATGCCTATGGTATTTATATCTGATCAACTATTACACAAAATGAGTGGAAAAATCTGACTATAGCCTACTTCTTTGCACTGATTTGTCATTATATTTTCTGTAGGCATTCTCAATATGCATCACACCCATTGGCTTCTTGGGCTGGAATTACTAACACTGATTAATCAACCAAATGGCTGTCTTGTTTCACACACCCTCTTATTCTCATCTCAGGTGTAACAGCTTTCCAGAGTCCCAGGTCATTTGCTGTCCCCAGCTCTCCTTACTTTGAACGGTCTGCAGATGGTGAACCTGCAGAAGGGGCGTACAGAGGGGTAACAGCACTAAGGTAAGAGGAAAGGCTGACAAGAAGGATCTTCCAGCACCATCAATATATCAAATAAATATGTAAAGGCTATGAAAATGATATTGCAGAACAGCATTTGTAAAATGGTGTGTTTTTAATGAAAATTATAATTCAGGAAATAGTTTTTCTTTCAGAAACATCAGTATTTACTGAGACAGCAGCAGGAGAGTGCCAAGAATGTCTAGATTTTGCTTGGGATTGGAGTTAATCCTGTAACAGAGCTAAATTTAACATTTTTCTTAAAGGGGGCAGGGAGGGGGGAATAGCAAAGAAAAAAAAAACCCAAGGCTTTGATCTTTCGTGATGTTTCCTTGTGTGCTGTACTACCTGTCGAAACCACACAAACTTATATTTTTAGTTGGAAAAAGGACAGTGTGTGCCTGTGTTCATATGGATGGCATTCTGTGGGAACATGGGGTTTGTGGTTCATTCAATGTGTTTGTGGATGGCACTGGCTGCTTCTTTGCCAGTCCTGAACTAGAAGGGGGTCTCCACCAGCAGAGAGCCCTGCTTTCAGAGCACTGCATGTCCCTTTTCTCATCCCACCACCACTACAACTATTCTGTGAGCTGAAAAAGAAAACGAGCCTGTCCCTAGCAACCAGGGCAAGGATAGGAGCAGATATGTCCATCTCTGAAAAAACGCACAGAATCTAGGCTATGTCTTAGCTGATGCAAGACTTTGCTGTGTCAAGGAGATTTGCTTGGCTAAAACTTTGGATATAATTATAAACAAAAAACAAGAAAAAAAAAAAAAAAAGCTCACTTACGGTAACTGGGGAATTGCAAAGTGCAATATTTTCCAGGCTTCAGGCTAGGAAAATGTGTTGCTTTCTTTTCCCCCTGAAATCTCCAGGGACATCAAGAGGATCAGCAGAAAGCAGCCTGTTTTTGTCTTAAAACAAGTGGAAAAGATTCCCTGGTAGGCAGTGTCTCTAAGCCTTGTCAGTATTTCTCAAGACAGGTAGCAAAGCTTGCAACAGACCAATTAGTTCTCATTGCAAAAGCCCAGAATGTACCACAGGGGGTGTGATACCACCTTCCTCCTGATTTCCTGACTAGCATTGCTTGGGATAGGTGTTTACTTAATACGTCTTATAATTACGGTGGGCAAATGCCAGTAAAATGATTGGTTACTAGATACCAGATATATTTGGAAATGCCGTTAGAAGTTTTTAATTATTCCAGGCAATAATACAAGGGTGAATGAAATTCAGCCTCTGCCATCAAAGAAGGTTTAGTCCTATCTGTGTAAGTAAAACCAGTCGGCTATCCACTATCTCTGCAGGTGCAAAAGGACTCTCAGTGCAGACAGAAAAAAGCCATAGGTTTTAATGATTGATCTCCCTGTAAACAAACTGGAAAATAAAGCTACTGTAGCGACCTTGGGATTTCCACCTATAGACATTTTATAAATATTTTGTGATACCTAAAATGTATTTTGGACATGTGTTTATTATAAGATACTATACTAAAATGAAAACCAGAATAAACTCCCAATTACTTCCTAAACATTTTGCCTGATAAATCTGGAACACGTTAAAAATATTTTAGGAATAATTGAAACATTTCACACATCCAGCATTGATGGAGCATTCTTTTTTATATCTAAACCATCTGTGCGCTACTCGGTGCTTGTCAGATGGGCACTGTGAAAGGAGCCCACTGACTTGCTGGGAATTGCTCTGGCTGAGAAAGCATTTGACCAGTATAACCACACAGGTCACCATTTATTAGCCAAGGCAGCACGTCACAGCACACAGGCAGGTATCCAACACGAAACTCACCTCAGAAAGCTGCAACCCCTACTGTTTTCCCCTGGAACCTAATCAAGAAAACATGACTTGAGGGAGGGTCCAGCAGAGGAGCTGCATGATCTTCTGCTGTTTCATGGAAATGCTTTTGGAAGCTATTTTCTGGGGTAATCCATCATAAAACAATCATGGAATAAATGTGTCTTCTATGAAGGTCCTGATCCTTTAACTGTTCCTCCCTTGGCTCCTCTCTCCACTCCAGTGGCCACCACAACAGCGGTCCTACTTCTACTTTATAGAGACAGAATATCGCCTTCCCATTCCCACCCCCTATCTCTGTGCTTCCAACAATTATATTAGCTTTTTTAACTATAAAATTTGTTTAAGAATTCACAATCAATTATTTGTGACAATCCCCAAAGCCCTTTTCACACTTTCTGTGGTGCAACGCCCTGTCCTGTAAACATAGTTTGTACATTTTTGTTTCTAAAGACGAGCCTGTATTTGGCTGCATTTGGTTGATCCCAGCTTACGAAGTGAGCCGGATCACTTTTACACACAAGAGTACCGTATCTTTACCGCTTCCCAGGCTGTGTCAGTTGAAAAAAATGTATTAGTTTACGTGGTATTTGTGATTTAAATATAGATCATGTTGGGTCGAAAGGAGAAAAGGGGTGGCTTCCCTTCCAGAAAGTCTCTACCCACTGATAATTGCCCATAAAATATCTATGTTGAATTTTGGTAGATGCTTTTAAAAATACTGTTTTAAAAAATTTTTACAATCAGATAACTGATTTGTCAGACTTCTAATCTTGAAATATTTTTTTGTACAAATTAAATTAGGTTGATTTGACAAGTTCCAACTACCCTAAAGTCATAGTAATTAGCACAGATTTTTACTTCTGCCTTCAGTATCAAGCATTTTCGATGTGCCACTCCCAAGACAAAAGCTAGGCTAGCCAGACTGCAGCTATTTGGGTCTCTCCTCTCACTTCTTTTGAGTACAGGCACAGCACTTGCTACCTGTCTGGTGAAAGAGTAAGTTCGTTAGCTGCTGCCTTAAGAAGTGTTGGGAACATTCAACCTAGATCTGAGCTGACTTGCATTCTCCCAATTTACTGTTAGACCAGAAAACGTTTCATCAGCATCATATGATACTCATACTTCCTCCAGCTTTGATCCACCAGAACAGAAATACTTATTGAATGCATCTGTCTCATAACGTCTCATTACTAGGAGTTTAACCATCAACATTTAGTAATGGACTTACAGAAGTTCCTTTCATTCCTCGTGTATATTCGTAGAAGACATTTCTCATCTTACATGGGGTTGACCCTCTTCTTCCCTACTCATGGTATGGGGGAGAAACAGCTGGCTGGTGCAGCCTGAGGTCACTGCAGGCTGTGTGTACCCCAGTACAACTGGGCAGGGAAGGCTCTGAGGGGTCAGGGCTTATATGAACCAGGTTTGGGCAAAGTCACCCAAACACCTGGGAGCTCCTTCCATGGGGAATCTTTTGGAGGAGGCTTTGGACAGACCTGTCTTACAACGTTAGGAGCCAATGCCAACCATAAGGCTCTTGTAACAAACTTTAAAAAATACATTTTTTCTTCCTTGTGAGCTGACCAAGTACTTTCACAGCTACTCACACTACCTGACCTGGTGCACAAGGGTTTCTCTGCTCCCATGAGGCTGCTGCACACAGTGGCAAAGTCCTGACATTGGCAGAAGTTTACCTTAGCCATCCGAACCAGCGAGCATGTGCATGTCTTGGTTTCGATTGATTGTTGGGAAACACAAAATAATGCCATTGCCTTAGAAAGTAAGAGCGGGGCATGCCCATGGGGCATGTTGCAAGGCCAGGCAGAGCTGTGGCACATCACTCTGGATGAACCCTGACGGTGGTGGTAGTGGGGTGCACCTCACGGTCTGCACAAACGTCCTGTAAAGAAGCTTTTTTGAGCAACCTCGGGTCTCCCTGCAGAGAGGTGCAGGCAGACGCAGGTGCAGGATTTCTGGGGTGGCATGCTGGGTGTGATGGGGTTTTCCCCATTTTTGGTGCCTCTGCAGCCACCTCTTCCACTGAAGCCCCACTGGGACCTTCTCAGTGACCCAGAGACAAACCAGCTTCCTGGGTACAGGACCAAGCTGGAAGAGATAGAATAAACCCAAATCTACCCATCTGGTGCTCACTGCAGGACCTCTGCCAGCACAGAGCTCCACTGGGATCCAGGCCTTACATGTTATATTTTCTGCAGATATTCTTACAATTAAAAACAGGACTACAAAGGAATCTGGGAGGGAGCTCTTGGCAGCATGTTGAAAGCCCCTGAATAATTTTTTAAAAGAAGATTAATGTAACTGTTGCTGGTACCTCTAGGGAAAAGAACAGCTCCATTTTGCAGCAGGCTGTAATTTGTAAATTGAATCTAATATTGCCACATAAATAATACTGCAGAGATTAAATCTGGGGAAAGGTGTGAAATGAGAGAGCTACAGCATCTAAGAAGCAAATGCAGCAAATACTTTTACAGTTACTGCGCAGCAGAATGTATTAACAAACATTTCTATTGTTCAAGTCATCTCTCTGCTAAATGAGAATAACATGCACTTTATATCACACGGAAAGTGCCAAATATTGCAATTTTTTTTCTGTTTCCTCGGAGCTAGCCTCTTTGGTCTTCATGTCACAGTCTTGTGTTATTGTTCCAAGAAAACTTTTGTGTCCACAATGTATTCTCTATAAACTGTGAAAACTCGAACTTCATATGAAAGATTTATATTTTTCCTGGCTGGGAGTGAGGTCGTGAAGCTACCAGAATGCATTATGTGCATAAAAACATTACTGTCTCTTAAAAAACCCCAAACAGCTAAATGTTAAAAAGTTCCATTTTTGACCTTTCATCCCTTGACACTGTGTGACATCCAGCAGCCTGTGTGAGGGTTTATTGGTGTTTAGGACACACTCTTGTAACACATTTACCCACTGAAAGTAGTTATATTTACTAGAACTCATAGAGGAAAAATAGACCCCCCCACGTGCTGTTAAAGTGGTTAAGAGAGTCATTTTCTGAGCTATTAGCTCTTTTTTTTTTCCAAAGGAAACATTTCACAGGCAAGTATTTCTTAGCGTCATCCTATAGTCTATAGGTTTCTCTTTTCCCGTGTTGTGTATCAACCATCCACGTTCTCGTACCTCAAGGCAAATTTCTCCTTTGGCACAACAGGGTACAACCATTAAAGAGAGGAAGGACATCCATATCGGCTGTGGAGTGACCAGAGGTAGGTTTTCAGCCTTGGCATGGACCCTATCTTGACTATCCTGTCACTGGGAGTTGAGTGTGTAGAGGGACACAAGTTGAATATTGCAACCTTCATGCTGTCGAGCAAAACAGACCATCTGCATTCAATAACATCACAATAAGTCCAAATTTTTCGTAGCTCTCTGCCTTGGTTTTGGGCAGCTGCATTGTTCTGGTTGCACTTTTTTACTCCTGTCAGGATATTTGTCGATACATAGCGCATTAGGTGTTCTGATTAGAAATGCTTGTGTGGTGTCAGCCTGAAAAGACTCCAATCCAGTAAAAATGTAGATGCTTTTTTCTATTGATATTTCTGGAGTTTCCTGAAACATGTGAAAAGTTTGAAAATTTCCAACCTGGAACAAAATATTTCTACAATTCCAGGAGATGACTATATATATATATTTTTTTTTAAGGGGTGAAAGGCAAACAGTTTCCAAGCCACCCAAACAGCTGCCAGTGTTTATTGCAGCATGGGTATTATGATGGAAGATCAGAAAGGAGAGAGAAACTTTGTAAACATTCACACTATTAACACCTCAGAGGATGTCTAATCTTTTGTCCAATCTACTGCAACATAAATTTCGTGATGAAAGAACCTGGAAAGTGTTAGAACAGTTAGCTATATATAATACTTCAAACATTAGTACTGAAAGCAATCCACCAACAACCCTTTGAATCTGACACACTCTAGAAGCTGCTTTCTTGCAAAATTTCTGCTACTTCTTGTGAACATCTTGGGTTTTATCATTTTTTTTCGAGATGAAAACAAAACTCACATGGTACTTCGGCAGCAAGCCATTTCTTTCTGGATTTTCGAAATGCTTCAAGTCCCATAATTTACAAACATGAGAACAGCTGTAGCTGGTGAGATGAAGGACCTGTCCAACCCAGTATCCTACGTCTAATAGTGTGAGAAGACCAGAGGGGAAGAACAAATGAGCAAAGCAAACGCATGTGAGACTTCTCCTTGTTGTCTTCCAGCTGTCCACCACCTGCACCACAAATATTTCTCAAGGCAGATGTACAGATGTAATTTTTATGAATTTTGTAACCCTTGATGGGATACAAACACAAACTGTTTGTGGGTTGGTTTGGTTTTGTCATGGATTCCCACCATTTCAATCAACCCAGAAGGTAGGAAGGAGGATTAAACATCCCCTGAGATTAAGGGACCCCTGAGTCTAGGCCCCTAGTTGTGAATGGCTATGGAAGAATTGCCCAGTTTCTTGTTCAGGATGAGGTCACTTTTCCAGATTGCCCATAATAGCAATATGCAGGCCACAATTACTTCAGGCATGCTCCTGTGATACCTTTTTGTATGCCCCATCCTCCTCCACTCCCTCACTGGAGCCTGTTTTAGTGCTCTACAGTCTTACCTCAAATTTTAACAAACAAGGGTTTTTTTCTGAGTTTTGAGGTGGGCAAGAACAGCCTAGTGGACAGACAATGTCTAGTTAGTCCATTACTGGTATACCCTGGGTGTCTAACGAATATGAACCCCTGGTGTCACCCCACGCCTTCCACTGGAGAAGTCCAGGGCATCCGATGAAGTCTGTCCATCCATCCCTTCTGTGCCCCTGAGGAGGCACAGGGAGATGGCATGCCTCCATCCCTTGTGGTAGGGAAAGCAAATCTGCTCCCCTCAGTGTGGTACCTCCTCATTTTTAGAGTGAGTGGGGATGAGAGTGCTGGAGTTAGCCCACCGTTGTACATTCTGTTCCCAAGATTAGCTGTGAGAGGCATTTGGAGGCATTTGTTCTTCTCCAGCATGGGGTTGCCTGTTGTAGTCCTCCTGGGGGAGAGTGGCATAATTATCCTTGGACATCTAGATGGGGTCTGTCTGTCATCTAGCCTTGCTGATCAAATCTCACCACATCCCCAAGAGACAAATATTCATTAAAGACCCCATTCTCACTTTCTCAATGCAGCATGACTCTTCTCTCCCTGCCTCCTGAAAAGAAAAAAAAAGAAAAAAAAAAAAAAAAAAGAAGAAAGCCATGAAAATTCAAAGTTCATCTAAACCTATCAACATGTGCATAACGCATGTCTGGGCCTATTAATCACTGCTGGGAAAACACAAAGCCACAATGCCATTATGGAAAAGACAACAGATCATTCCAAAGCCATATGGCCACCACCATTGATCCTCACATCCAGGAATCAATGAATGATCTTGACTGGTAAGAATGCAGAATGAGAGCCAATATTATAACTCCACTGCTTCTACAGGCTGTGGGGGAAATATGCTCGGAGCGTAATGCGAAACTGCAACAAAGGGCACATGGATGTGCTATCAGTACTTGCTATCAAAGGATCTTATCATGTGGCGTGATGTGCTTTAAGAGTGATTACAGCAACTTTAAAAAAAATTGCATTGCCCCATTTGTTCCTTAATAAATCAGTTTTTAAACTGAATCCTGAGTGAGTTGGAACCTAAGTTATATAGACAATCCTCCAAATCCTTGCAGTAGTGCGTGATCCCGTATATTTGGGTAGGAATCCTTGCAGATATATACTAGCACTTGTTAAAAATTGTCAGCAACACCACTTCAAGGCTGTTTACAGTAAATGCACTGAATATCACAAGTGGATGTAGGACTCAGCATCTACATTTTGGTGCCTTCATTGATGCGGAAACCAGATTGGGAATTTCCAGCTAGCATAATAGGCTCTAAATGTCTTCAACCATTTTTATAAGCTGTGTTAGAAAGTAGGTGGTCTCTGACATGGTCTTTAAATGCAATGAGCCAGATACTCAGCTGGTATTAATTGTCACTCCTTTGTCTTTGAGAGTACCATGCCAATTTAACCCAGAGTAGGATCTGGCTCAGCGTGGTCCTTTCCACACTGTCTGCCTAATCTGTTTAAATCCAAGTTAATCTAAAGTAGCTTTCAGTATTGTTTAAAACTACCCCAAGGAACAAACTCTTCTTTCCAAGGATGAAATGGCATCCAGAGATATTTCCTTATAAAATGGGCCTTCAAAAGCTGATCTCCCACACTGCAGAAGTATGCGGCAACTCTTCAGTTCTCAGCTGGCACGGAAAGAGCATCTAAATTTGAATCTCTCAGTTCACCATCCCAGACCTCAAGAAAATCTGGATCTGTCCTGCAACTTTGTGTAATCTTCAGTTTAAAAGTTGATATAAATAGATAGGAGAATGTCTTGTTATAAGCCACTGTTAACCTCTTAGGGCAAGATTTACAGTGAGAATGAAATGCAGAAGTAATGTGCCTCCCCCTTCTCTGACGTTCGTGGGCTCTCTCTGGGCTGCAGAGAAATGTCGCTCCCCCCTCAGCGTTCCCATTGGGTTGGCACCGACATCTTTCTCTTGTGTAGAGAAAGAATTTGTTCATTTCTTTGGCCTGTTTCGTTCAAGCTGATGCTTTTCCCAACAAGCTCAGCATCTTTGTCAGAGTTGAACGAGGAGCCACCAAATGTATTTCTCTTTCCTCAGTGTTTTACTGGCTGGCACAGCCGCCTCTGGGATGTGAGACATGCGTTCAAATGCCCACCGCTGATGGGACTGTGCTCCAGGCTGTGAAGTGTTAAGGAGGAGGATGCTCAGCTGTGTCACCCATATGTTAAAACAGTGAACAGAGTTTCAGTCTGGGATTTTTCCAGACCTTCCCAAAGGTTATCACAGGCCAGAGATGATTCCCAGAAGGCAAGGCAGCTGCAGCCACTCTTTTTTGGGGGGAAAAGGCAATGAAGCCATATGGACATGGTCCTTGCAGTGACAGCCTCAGGGTCAGAAAAGAGTCTCTGAGACATTTTACATACTAGGGTAGACATTTTGGTTTACAAAAAATATTGTTATGGTGAAGGCAAGTTTTTCCTCCCTACTCCTGGCTGTGTTGAGGGGAGGTGGTGCCCAAACACTGACCTGCTGCAACTCGGGAATGCCCAAGAATCCTGCTCCCAGGTCCTGGCACAGGAACACCCTGGTGAAGCTGAAACAGGGCAGAGGAATACCTCCATGGAGCTATTCTAGGGACTGCTTGTTGGGAGTGAGTCTGGAGGAGGAGGTGTAAAACCTGGTTTCCAAGCACTGAGCATGTAACAGAAGAAACTTGTGATCCTGTGGAGTCAGGAGGAGGTTCTTTGAATGCCAGTGCTACCTAAATATTAGACGCGGATCCTCAGTGCCTATTTCGGGGCTGTCCATGCCCTGCAGTGAGAAGCTCTAAGCGAGCTTGTGCTGCACAGAGCCTTGCAGAGTGTCCCGGTGCCACGCAGAGAAACCTGCTCAGGTCCCAGCACAGCACGCTCCCAGAGACATCCCAGCTGGGTTAGCCTGGCCAGCGCACATGCTGCTTCCCTCTCTGGAAAGACAGCAGTCCACCTTTGTGCTGCCAATGCAGCCTGCAAAATGCCAAAGCCAGGGAACACCGTTGCTGCCAGGTGCACTGCTCTGCACCACGCAGTTAAGCTGGGCTCTGTCTGTATCCCAGACACAGGAACTATGCATGTGCATCCCTTTGGCTGACTAGCAGGCAAGAATGCATGAAAATTAAACAAATTACTGGTTATTACAAGAAACATATTTCACTAATTGGCTTCTGAGGGCAACAATTTATTGGGCAACAACTATCAATAGGCAAAGTGTGGCACTTGTTTAATATTAGAACTTTATTCTAGCCTAAGGGAAAGGAAAGACTAAAGGATCAAGGAGACAAATGAAAAACAAACATGGAAAGCTGCAAAGTTAAAAACACTGAGGGGAGGAAGCCACAAGGGAACAGGATTAGATTTCAGAGTCTCCATAAGTGAGCACTAGGATCTTTCTTGTAAATTAATTCCACACTTAATTTTTTGAATTCTTTCTTACTTTTCCAGACTCCAGCCAAAACTAAGTCAGATGAAATGCTATAAGAGATTGGCATCCTGGGATGTAGTGGTAAACTAGTTTACTTTCGCAGTTCCCTTTCATATGTAGATTAAGCACTGCATTTTCTTTTGTCATTGCTTGCAAAGATCTAAGTTTCCTTCCTAAGGCATCATCTTTTATTAATCAGCTTATCCACAACAGAGTCCAAAGAGACTGGAAATGGGTTCAGACAGATGTTGATAAATGTCTTAAGTTTCTTATAAACTAAATCAAGGCCAGCCATGTTTTATTAATAAGCTAACCTTCAAACATACTTTGCCCTCTGTATACTGTATCACACTTTATATGCCATCCTGTTTACACTGCTTGTCCCAATTTTATCCAAGGCTGTTAACATCCCTTACTTAAAAAGGCAAACCCCAATGCATATGTATAATGCTGTCATAAAGGGTAAATGTTATCATCTGCAAAAGTACATGCTACACACCAGGTGTGGTAAGAATTTGGAAAGACTTATTCCTTTATGGTTGTATTCTTTTTCTTTTTTTTTTTTTTTTTAAATACCTGTTGCTGACTAAATGTATTTAACCAGCATGCAGCTTAGCTGATGCTATCACCTTACCGTGGAAAATAGGCTTCTGTCATGTCCCTAAAGCTTTCCCCCCTCTCTAGCAGCAATGCTGTGGAGCGGATGCTAGGATCACACTATCCCACTTCTAAGAGCATGTTCTCAGCCAAGACAGACTAGAAAACCCCAGGCCATTCCAGACCAGTATAAAAACAACATTCAGTCTTTTTGGGTCCCAAATCCTTCAGCTGTTTCCAAGCACAAAGTGGACACTTGAATATGCATTTTGCTTTCATAGATCATTAACATCCTTCATATAAATTTTCAGCATTTAATGCTTCCATAAAAGAACTGCTTGGATCTACAAGTGGCGGGGTGAGCCCTGTGAGCAGGATAATCTGTGAAAAGAGGACTAGTATAGTAGTTCCAACCAAAAATTTGATGATGGGGACAGATGACAGCCCAAGGAGAATGTCTGGGGAGGTGGGGAGAGGATGAACAGTTGTCTCTGGCTTAAAGTGTTAGGGAAATGCTGATCCAGTATCTGTGATTGTGATTGGTGACATTATCGCCTCCAAGAAAGAGAAATTATTTTAGAGGAGGAAGGAAACAAAAATCTCTCCAAATAGCTTTTGAGAACTCTTTTTTTAACCTGTCCCTAGAGGTTAGCATTTTAAAGGCATGACAACATGTGAAGAAATATTACTGAAATATGGGAACAGGGCTGCTTAAAGGTGCCCTACAATACGCCTTACAGCACAACATCTTCAGGGGAGCTGTTGTGCTCCTCAAGTTCAAGTGCAGAATGTTTTGCAGGATCAGCCCTCGTTAGGAAGCAGATGACGTGGAGTTCATATTTTCCAGAGGTACCTTTTCTTCGTGGGGGTGTTTTATAGAATTTTAAGCTTCTACAACCTGATTTTTCAGAGATGCTGAGTGTTTTAGCTTTCACTAAAGTATTTTAGGAGCTGAGAGAGCTCGTAATTTTGAAAAAGAATTATCTACTATCTTGGGCAAAATCCTGGCTGTACTGTCGTTGTCTACAATTGTCATTGATGACAATTTTGTCATTGACTTAAAAAACAAAAGGCAGGTAATTTTTTTTTTATCATCGATAAAGTTAGCACTACCTCCAATAAAGTCAGAAATTAACTTTATACACGTAAAACAAAGCACCAAGTAAAAAACACATGCGGTCAGGAGCCCCTCTCGCAAACATGGCTCTTGGATATGTAACTAAGAACAGGATGTTCACACAGGCATAAAATCCCAAGCAACATGTATCATGAAACACTAGCTATTAGGTGAGACTTACAGCTCTGATTCGTTAAAAAGCGAAGCGTTGCACTCAGACCTCAACTTTCAAACAACGCGTTCTGATAAATGTACCTTTGTGGCTGAAATAGCATGAAGCCCTGTCCTGTCTTCTCTTCCTCTCCTCTCCCCTCCCAAATTTCTTACGAAATCTTCCGATGGGAAAATTCATGAGAAGATAAGCAGAATTCAAGCAGAGGAGCTCGAAACACAGCAAATAATTTATCTCAGTGAAAGGGGTATCTGTGAGAGGTCTGAAAAGAACATTTGATAATTAAAGTGATACATGACTGGAAAATTATTCCTGACTGTGTCAATTAGGCATCTGTTAAAGGTTTTAACAGACACTAATGAAACTGTAGAGAAAAGAGAAAAAAATCAGGAAGATGTCCTCAATTTGCTAGATCTATTGTTTCATAAATGTATTTTCCATTGTATCTCAGTGTGCTAAAACACTTTGAACATCTTGCTCTCATCAGGTTCTTGCATAAAGGATCCCCTCTGCTCTTTAGGTGCTTTCTGACAAGTGCAAGGTTCCTCTTTGCTGACCAGCCTGAAATCTCACTGAAGCTAATGGGAAATCAGGAAGGTCCTTCAGCCGGCAGGTTTGGGCCCAGAGGCACAAATGAAAATATTTTCACTGTCTTTATCATGTCCAAGAGATGAAAGGAGAAATTTCTGTGGTGCTTAGCACTAGTCTTGTAGGCTCCATATTCCGGGCCTTTTGCAGGACACGCAAATCCCATGTGCCAATTCCTCTTGTTTTTATTGTAGCTGATGAAAGTTCCCAGCATGGGGAACCATGAGAGTGTAACTGCCACAGTTCCCTTGCAAAAACCCAGCCTCTAAAATGTCAGTTTTCCCTCCAGAAAGCACAATCTATACAGCTCCAAGGACTTTCCTCAATGTTCATCCGAAGCTGTAGTGTTACCTCCTGGTGAGCTGGTCTGCAGCCATAACAACATTTCACTGAGGGTTAAAAAGAAAAACTTCTGAAAGGTCCTTCTCTGTAAAAAGCAGTGAAAAGAGGGGTGGGTACCCTCAGTAGGTGCACTAAAGCTTGAGATGTCTTGCTTTTTAAAATCAGTAATTTATTTTCCTATCAGCTGTATTTATACGTAGCAGTCGGGCAATCAGAAGCCCGCTTGGGCTGAACAAGAGATCTCTTATGTTAAAAGTCATAAAAAATCCCTTAGTCATCCCACTGGCATCAATAGAAAAATCAGGACTGTGTCTACCCTAGCGAAATAAACAAGGTCAGGACTCAGGCATAGGCTGTCAGAATGGGCTATCCTTCTGCAAGGACATTACCGAGCACATCTCAAATCAATTCTTTCTTTAATTCCTCGGGATGTTCTCAGAGAGAAGTTTACTGCAGTTTGTATTTCTCATTCGGTGGGATTTGCTGAAGAAACCCACCTGTACATCATCAGTATAGTTATCTCGAAAGCCCAATTGCACTTAACAGGTGAACTACTTCTGCTCCCTGCAGGGTGCAGGGACAGGGCAGGAACCCCCTGAACCCCGAATACTACCTCTACGCTGGGAGTCATTCAAACTGCTGTAGCAGCAGCACGCACACACCGTGCCCAAAATGACCTGTTGCATCTCTCCTGCTTTATCACCACCTCGCACGGGGCACTCCAGCAAAGCGTTTGGCTTTGGTGCAGCAGCCGCACTGGGGCTTTATTGCTGCCCTCTCTGCCTTGGCCAGCGCAGAGGTGCAAACCTCAGCGGGCTCCTGTAGGTCTGTGGAGAGCGAGCAGCTCCTGCGTGTGCTGCCTTTAGGTTGCAGATGTCGGGCCAAATGTAAAAGCTCCAGCTGCTGGCTCTGAAGGCACAACCCTCATCCCATGCCAGAGAGCGACTGTGGGGCCAGCGGGCGGCAAGCGGCCAGCCGCGCAGCTGAGAGGTTGTGCGTGTGCGCACACGTGAGCGTGTGCGTGTGCGTGTTTTGAAAAGCATTAAAATGGTTGGCTGTCGGTGGGAAAATGGCTTGTTTAATTGCTCAGTGGAGGCCTGGCCCACCTATAGTGAGACTGGAGCAGTGTATAATCACAGAGAGTGTAACTGATGGGAAAAATGTGCCGGTTTTACTGAGTGTAATAGATGCTAAAAGGTATAACCTGCTGTGTAGTTTAACAGCTCGTATTAAACCCCCAGACAAGGCACTTGCTGGACTTGTGGAAATTCTACAAAATCGCCTGTCCCAAAAGTCACTGTTTCTCTTTTTATAAACTGAATCATAAAAATAAAAAAAAAAATAGAAAAAGCAATTTCTGAATATGTGGCTGGATTAATGAAATTAACAGAGCACTGCTAGTTTGAAAGAGTTTAATGATGCTCTAAGGGAAATCCAAAATGAAGGCATTCAAAACCCGGTGACTGAACGAAGCTGACTTGATCCCTTCTGTGCTACAAATTGCTCCAGCAATGAAGACAACTGCTAAAGTGCCAGGGAGCTCCAACAGCATCTGGTAATCTTTACTACAGATAAACTGCTGGTAAGGTAGATAGCACAGACGGCACTTGGACTATGCTTTTTTCCCCCTCTTCTTGTGGCAAATAATCTTCAAAGCATGTTCATGCACAAACTGAAAAAAAAATAATGAAGGCACAAAAAGAGCAACCACCTTCTCACAAGGGAAAGAATGAAGGACCTGGAGTCCATGGAGAACACTGCAGCAGCTCTACACTCAATTAAGAGGTGTTTGGACTTTACAATTAAAGGAGCAAGACTTAATACAAAGCTCATTTCATAGTCTGCTGCTTATAACTGCAATAAGACCATCAGGGACTGCTCTGAAGTGTGGCTGGATGTGACTTTGGCACTGCTAAAGCACACACAGAGGAAATTCTTGCTGCACTGACTGTTGTAAAAAACCCTGCAGAATATGCTAACTACTTGAGAAACGAGAGGGTGATATCCAGCTCTGCAACTGGATCTATGGTTTCATACTGCAGGAGCCACTGCTCTCATAGAGGCAGAGCAGCCCATTGGGGTGCCCCGCTCTGCGGTTCCCCCCCCACCCGCAGGCACCAGTCCTGGCCCTGGGACAAGGCTGCATCTCCCTCTGGCAGTGCAGGCAGTGCAGGCAGCCTGAGCTAGGCAGATTGCCTCCATCCACTGTTCCCAGCTGGGCAAGAGCTTCCAGCTCCTGCGGATGAAGGATGGCAGAGAGGATGCCATCTTTCAACACGCAGAAGGATCTCAATGAGGAGTTGATGACCACTGCAGCAGAAACTGGGCAAAATTGAATAGTACAGAAGTTATGGTTGTGCATTGTGGTGGGGAAAGAATCCATGCTTGCTGTATGTAAAAAAAAAAAAAATTAAAAAAAAAGAAATTCCAGGGTAAATGGCTAATGAAGAGATGAACAGAAAATTTTGACCATCAGCAAGTTGTAGGATGACTGAGTAGCTTGTGGCTTTGAGAAGCCCAGATGTGTCCAAAGGGTCTATTACTGTGACATTTAGAATATCGCATGAAGTGCTGGTGCTATCAAGCCAGGAAGGCCCTGGCAGACCCACCACAACTACTGATCCGGGCTGCCAATGCCTGCTTTTAACAGAGCTCTAAGGCTCCAGTGAACCGACAGCTTTTCTCCAGCTACCCTTCTGAAACCAAGTGCCTCAGATGCTCTCAGAAATTTTAAATTACTCAAACATGAATCATTCAGGTCAGCCTCTCTAACGTCACATCCATAATGAACCAACTCTCATTACTCCACAAACGAAGTCTGAAAAAACATCCCCTCTGTGTGAACCATTCCTGAGGCAGTCAGTCATCATGACCGAAAAGCTGGACCCTGTCACTGTAGGAAAACATGCTCTCCAGTCACAGGAGTCGTCTTCTGCCTGTGATTTTTCATGGTTTTGTGTGTAGCCGTTGCTTGAATACGTAAAGGGAGGGACTGAGCATCCCTCAAGTGCCTCAAAGTGCCTCAAACTGGAGTTTGGCTACTAAGCAGCAGAAAAATAACTAGATTTGCACACTTCCTGACACCATCTACCCAAAGAACAAAGGTCCTCTCCAGTCCCTCTGATATCTCCTGTTTTCTGCTCTTTCCACAGACAAAAAGCTAGTCACATCTGCCACATCTCTTCCATTGTAGATACTGATTATTACGTTTAATCAAACAGATCCTAGAAAGCTCTTTAATCTCAAAGGACCATTACAAAAAGCCTTTCCCTTGAAATCCTACTGCTCATAGAAAGTGCTGAGGCTTGGCCTAATGTAGAGCTTGCATTAATTCCGTTGTGAAACAAGATTTCACAGCCCTGATACACATTGTTATTACTATAAAGCCATCAATGGATCCACTTCAGATAATTTCCAAGAATTACACCAGGCTGAATTTACTCTCTCATATTTTCTCCTAGACAGCTGGAAGCCCTGACTCACTAAACAATCGTGTTCTTCAGTCCTTTATCCATTTTCGCTGTGTTTTTATCCACACGTGCAGAAAACAGCCAACAGGACGTAGCATTCTAGCCTCTTCTGTATTTGTACATTGCAGCAATCTTCTTCCCTTTGTCTAAAGGTCAGATTACATTAGCAGTTCACATTCCTGGTTAAACATCCAGGCAGATGTTTTCTTCAGGGGGCAGATCATGTAGGAGGAGGCATCGTTCTCTCCTCCGGTCTTCAGTCAAACCAGACTTGTCATCCTCAGCTGTGTAAATGTACGTCTTAACTGAATGGCACATGCTTCATTTTGGACTAACATTTCAATGAACTCAAAACCAGTTGAGGGTCTCTTATCTCTTTGCTTAAATCCTGGGACACTGAAATTAATGGCAGGTCTGCTGTTGACTTGAGGAAATGGTACTGGAACTCCTGCCTCCCCCTCAGCCAAAATGTGGTTCAGTCATGAAAAATGGAAATACATTTCACTCTATTTAGCAAGAACACATTCTGAAATGCAATTTGGCACTGAGGAAACAAGTCTGGTTTGTAAAACAGCTATGTATGCAGAAAAGAAATTACTTTTGCAAAACCTCCAGCTTCTCTTTAATTAGACTAATAACCCAGGATTGTGACAGTTCTTCTGCAGAGCTGGAGGTCCTTGTGGACCCAGCCTCCAACTGCATATGAATGTTTCAGTTCTGCTAATTTTCTGTTCTTTTCTGTGAAATTTCCATCCTTCAGCTTGAATTTGCAAGGTCCAGTTGAATGTGCCGTGCCCTGTACAAGGGTCTTATTAATGCAAGTGTTTCAGAATTGGGAGAACACAGCATAAATGCAGATTTCTGAAACATTTGCTTTTAATTTATGGCAAAGTGATGTTTGAAATGATGAAAAAAAGAAAGTAAATAAGGCAGCGCTCCCTCCAAACAATACTCCCACAATGGCACAGGCTCTGAAAGCTGATTTTTCAAAAATAGGGGATGCAGAGTTCACATATGCTACTTTAATAGAGGACTGCCTTGTGTCTAGGCTGAGTAGGGAAGCAGAGATTGTTTCTGGTACTACCCCATCATCTCCTCCCTGGGGTGTCAGAAGAAGTCTTCACCTATATGTGAAATTTCTGACTGGTGGCTTCTTTTGGTCCAGTTGCATGTGGCACAGTAGACTGAGAGGAAGTTGGGTTTTTAGCTGGTGCTTAAAATCAGAATGACTTTAGATGTGAGCTGGGGCTTAGGGTGATATTGCAGGGCTGCCTGTACTACCATTTGCAAAGACTGTTGACACATTCTGATAGAAGATCCTGTTTTCAGTTGCTAACAACTCTGCAAAACCATGATTTGAATATTCCCAATGGACATTCATGGTCGGGTAAATCTTTAAATGAACAGCTGAACATCTATTATGGCAAAAGAAAATGTATGTCCATATTCCTATCTGCATGCACATCCATACCCAAGATTGCACTGAAAAAACATAAACACCTTTGCTTCCTTGAACAAACAGTGGAGAACCCATCCCTTCTTATGAGACTTTTCTCACAGGGTTGGGTTTACTCCTGTGAAAGCCTGCCCAGCCTAGCTAAGCTTTGGGAAAAAGGCTGTTCCCATAGGCAAGAACTTTTTACTGGATCGATCAGAAGAGCGCAACGTTGCTGAGCACACTCACGTTGCTCTCAGCCCGCACAGGCATTGCCGCTCAGGCGATGAGCTCGTCCCAGCTCAACCCTGCTCCGGTGGCTCCTCCCGTGCTCCTGCAGTCTCCCAACGGGGAAGCCCTCCGGAAGAGGAGGAGGAAACCCTCTGATCTGAACCTTGCGCAGGACGAAAGCAAAGCCGGGTGGAAAGGAAAGAGCCACTTTATGGCAGCAAGATGTTTCCTGTAAGATCACTGGCAAGTGGAAGGGAAATGTGGGACTACTTAGGCAACGAGGCATGGCCTGAGAGATTGAAACAAGGAAGGAGGAATAGATCAGAAGAGGATTTAGGAGGGAGAATTGGATGTGGGCTGGAAAGGAAGTAATGGCTAGAAGGTGAAATCTGAGGAACAGATCCTGGAGTAGTTAGGTAATGAGGAGAAACTTCCCTTTCTCGGCTGCAGCTCTTTTCCCAGTCTCAGAGTCAATCAATCAAAAATTAGGGACTTGGAAAGAAGGTTATCCTGCAAACGAAAAGATTGCAGGCCTGTGGGGAAAAATGTCATGTGATCACGTAATTAAAGTCTGCATCATGATGCATATGCAGAAGTAGGCCAAATTTAAGTTGTGCAGACAGTAAATATTATTTTTTAATTAAATCGTAGAAACATTTTATGAGCTGATGATTTTTTTGTTTTATTTAGGGGAAAGAAAATTGTGGAAATATGTACAGCAGCCAAAACAATGAGATAGAGAACACTAATACTGGAAAATATTCAAGCAGTGTATTGAAGTGACAAGAAATTATCTCAAGAGAACCACAGGCTACCAGAATTTATTTCTCCCTCACTTGCGAGTTCATATGATTTTTGTTACTTTTTTTTTTTTTTTTCTCTCCTGGAAACTGATGAAATATCTATGGGGATAAATTTTTAGCCACAACACTGCATTTCAGTGACTAAATGCTGCTGATGTCTCTCCTAATGACTCAGTTTTCTGTTATTTCAAGTGGAAATATGTGTCTATTCCTTCACGATAAGGGAAGAAGCCTGAATTCGGCAGAAATTTCTCAAGTCTACGGAGTGCCATTACAACCAGCCACAGACTAAACAAACACACCCAGCAACATACCGAATTAAGGGCTAAGGAGAAAGTCCGCTAATATGAAATGCCTTGGATCAAGCCTCACATTTTCATTGGAAAAACCTTCACAGCCTATTGTATTAGGAATATGTAAAGTGAGGGTGTTTCTTTGTGAATATGCATGCTCTAAATTTGCTGTAAAAGCTCTACATCAGGGATAACTTTTGTCAGCTTCAGACAATGTTTCTTTGGCTGCCAAAATGGAAAATAGACAAGTTTCCTGATTTCTCAAAGAGCCAGTTGGTCCACCACGGCAGACTGTGGAGGCAGCAGATCAGCTCCAGCCTCACTCTTCCTGGGGAAACAAAAGGGGATTTTATGGCTGATTTCAGGGAAAGAGAGTCACAACGATCCTGAGGTCCTGTAAGAATTGCACCCTCTGCCCAGCACTTCAGGAAGGGTTGAGCCCACACCACCAAGGCTGTGCTTTCCCAGTTCTTTACAAATGCAGCCCTTTACGACCCAATATTACATTTATGGAGTTCCATATTCAGGGCCGAATTCTATTTTGATTTACACTTTGTGCTTTTCAAGAAAGAAGCTCACCATGTTGGGAAGCATCTGCCTCCATGGATGAACTCCTCTAAGCAAGAAGCCCTGGTTCCCCAGCAAGACTGAGCACCAGACTGCAGTGCTTCCTGGGGAACCAGCCTCTGGGAACCTCAGCCGCTCCTTTTTTTTTGTGACGAGAGTGTCAGCATTTGGCCAAGAATGTCTCCATCCCAAAACAGCGTGCTGTCAGATACAGCAATCTTGTGGTTTTTATCTACAGTGCCATTATTCTCCCTTTCTTTGTGTTTGCACAGTGAATTAAGTTATTTTGGAGCAGAGCCAGTGTGCTTCTCGGACTCTATCTGAACATATTCCCATAGACTTTTGTTGGAGTTTGAGGAGAAATTAAACCAAATATGCAGCTTTTTACCCCTTTTATTATTAATTTAAAGCAGAAGTTATCTTGCCACGCACTGGGATAAATGTTTAGAAACATCAGTGGGAGTTTGACTCTCCTGTCTACTGAGAGAGATTTTCTCAAAATTAATGTGTTTTATTTTATTTTAATTCATGAATTAAAATGCAAAGCATGCACTCTGACCCCATATATGGCCTTTGCTTTGATTTTAATTCATGTCAGAGGAATCAGATCTTCATTTTTGTTGTGTTTGATAGTGTCTTTTGTGTTGAAGCAAGTGGTGGTCCTCTATAGGTGCGGGCACAGGAAGGGGGACCCTATAGAGCCCCATCCATCTGAGCCAGGAGAGGCTGCTGCACTGGCTGTGGGAACGTGGGACACTGCACATGGGCTGCTGTGGGGACAGCCCCTTCAAGCCCAAAGATCAGGTCCCTCCTGGACCATCGAGGGACTTCAGCAACATCTATATCTGTTTCTTGTAAGCATAGGTTGCAAATATTATATGTCATTTTGGTGTTGCAGTTGATAGCTTTAGTGAGCCGTTATTCTGGAAGAGAAGCTGCTCTTTGAAGTCAGGGCTTGAGACCACAAGCAGAGGATGTGTGTCCAGCCGCTCACACGAAAATAAACAGAGACCTATTCTGCTGTGCCACCTTTAACAAACATGCAGCGCTATTCAGGGCTTTTAAAAGAAAACAACACAGTTCCTCCTGCCACCCAGTAAAAAACGTACGCTTGCAATTGCGTCTTGTTTTGCATATGATTGGTAGCATACTTTTAAACTGCTGTAAGTAATAAAAATATATATGTGCAAGTTGGCTATAAGAAATGCCAAAGTTTCACCTAATAAAATTTTGGTATGCCTCAATTTTCAAAGTAAATTTGATTTATTTGAGCCACCAGCCATCTGATGACAGCCTTGTGTTTTTTATATGAGTCATGTCCCAAGGGGTCTAGAATATGCCAATAGTGTACCTTGGATTGGATCCAGTGTCCGCAAACAGGTTTTCATTAGACTTTGATGCCAGTTGCATTGGGGAGCAGAGAGGCTGCTGAAAACCAGCTTTACTTTGGGATCGTTTCTTTCTTTTAGAAAAAATAACAAAGATCTTTTTTAGAGAAGCTTTACGCCTCCACATTGTAGGTGTATGGCAATATTTTAGGGAACAGTAATCTGTTATTGCAGGTGGTCATGCTTCAAGCACTTCCGTATTTTGAGAATAGATCAGACAAAGTGCAACAACTTTTATTGAAAAATTGCCGAATTTGTAAATTAGAAACACATTTTTCTGTGGCTAAGATTAAGTTAGCATGTATTACAGTCACTGGGACTTCTCTGAAGCACTAAGGGGAATATAATTACATAGATTATTCCACATATCCTGGGTTGGGACCATGGGCATACTAAGCGCACCTCCATCACCCAGTTCCAGATCTGGGTGTTTAATAACTGTGGTGATACCCTGATGCCTTTGGGCTGGAGGTCTTTGACAGGCAACACGTACATCCCTCCCCTTGTTCCCCCTGCACAGGCGTTGCTGTCTCCCAGTTCACAATGCGGGAAGGCAGCAGGAACTGGATTTCAGATTCTGGGAAAAGCCAGTGCTGTGTATTGCTTTACTGCGGTCTCTGTAATAGATTCAGAGGTATCGCGTTCTGACTAAAAATGAACCTGGGCCTGCCCTCCCCTTCCTGTAAGGTTACCACACTTAAAAATTTTGAATAGGACAGGACAGTGAATGTCAGTGGAGGAAACTCTCAGAGACACTTGGAGATGCTGCTAGATGCATACTCCGGTCCAGTAAAATAATGCCTTTGAGACAGCCAGATCTGCATTCACCACTGATAATTCTGTATGAAAATGTAGACCCGCTGGCCTACATGTCTCAGTGATAACAGGCAAAATATTGGGAAAAAAAAAAACCCGTGCCAACTCCCACCGTGCAAATTGCCATCCCTCCTCTTCTCACTGTACAGGCTCCTCTCGCTGCTTCAGATTTGAAGGCAGGATGACACTGATGTTGGAGATCCAGCATTGCTGGGGTAGAAAACGGCATCCTTTTCCTGCAGAGAAGGATGAAGGAAAGAGCATCTCTCCTCTTCCCAAGTGGAGCCAACACACCACGACATAGGCCTGGGGGGAGGCTGAGCCCTTCTCAGCTGAGGGGTTTCATGCAACTGAAAGTCTGATCCAACGGCAAGTCTACAGGCACTTCTGAAGAGCCTCCAGTTGCTCTTGAAACTTTCCCTCAGGTAGCATTTTCTAAAGGCAGCACAGCACAGAGCAAGGAAGGAGGTGAGGGGCTGGCAGCACCAGGGAGGGTCCAGCTCATCTTCCCTGCAAGGTCATGAGCAAACCCTCCAGGAGGGAGTTGTCTAAGAACCATTTATCCCAGCACCTCTACCATTGCTGACAGGTCTGCCCAGCATGCCCCGCCTCGCTCCCTCCTCTCCCTCCTGGATTCGGTACCTCCAGCTCTTACCTTCAGGGACAGGCGGCCCCAGAAAACATAGGTTTCCCCTTCTCAGGGAAGCACAGAAAGAGGAGACATGGGGTTGGTGAAGGTCATGCACATACACACTATAGACAGGAGCAAGAACCTCAGTTTCCTCCTAGCAGCTCTTTAAAGATGCCCCTGCACCTCTCTTCTCACCGACTCCAACCAGATATGAGATGTCCCACAGCTGCTCGGTGCACAAACGCCTGCCTAGTCTCTGGAATTTGTATTTTATGGTGCATAGTGATGACAGTAGAGGGAAGATTGGAGCACTGAGCAACACATATTGAATACTTTTTGAGGAGCTACATTATTTTCCAATTAAATAAATAACTGTCATAATGCAGGTTACTGCCCACTACTAATTTCCTAATTTACAGATACCATTAATACCCTGGTATTAATTATCTGCTTCCTACTGCTCCTTGGTTTGTAATTACTGAACATCAGTCCCTGCAGGTAAACAATGCACCCTCCCTCTCACTGGATGCAATCGAGCAACGCTGCCACTTGGTATCAGGGGACACCAGTTGTGTTGCTGTGATTGTCCTCCACCACGCGAGCCTTTTAATTTCTGTCTGCATTTCTGTCTGCATTTCTGTGCTAGCTGCTTGTTTTCCTCCTCAAACGATCTGGTTTCACACACCTGATGCTTGCAAACAGAATCCATGCAAATACCCCACGCCATGCAGTCATTAGTCATGCTTGCTTACGCTTTTCAGCAACTTCTCAGTGTGAACACTGAAAAGGCCCCACTGTTTCGCAGCTTTTAAAGCTTGCAACTGGTAGAGGTGAAGGACGGGTTTCTGCGGTGGGTTTATTTGGCTTTTTAATTCTGCTACATTTTTATGGGAAAGAAATATTTCCGTGGACACCTACAGAGTGCAATGCTTAATTCATTTTACTGTTCGAAAGAAAAAGAAATTGGGGACGTCCAACCTTTATTTTCACATATAAGGTTTTCCTTCTGGCTGTGGCAAAAGCCTTTGAAAAACAGTCCCAAGGAGATGCAAGAATTTCTCCTGGATGGACACACTTCCCAAAATGGTTTAAATCTGGAAACTTTAGCAGCATCTGCAAGGGGAGAGGGGTTAAGGCGTGAGGCTCGCCAGACACGCTTAGGAAAAACACTTTTTGCAGCAGCTAACTGAAGAAGCTATGTTCAAAACTGAGGTGAGGGCAGTGCCAGCTGCAGCCACCGATAATTTACACTGTGAGAGATTCTAGCGTCCTTATAACATGCTCAACTTTCTCACGCACTTGCAAAGAGAGGAACAAAGGGACTGAAGCCACACTGGCACAAATCAGTCATATAAAACCCAAACAAGATTCACTTCAAGTGTCCCCCGGTGTAAATGTAAAGTACCCTCCAGGAGGAAGTGTCTCAGAGTGCCTGGAGCACATGTCAGGCCAGCTTACTCCCAGTTTTCACACTAGTAGGTGTGATGCAAGTGGGCTTAAGACGGTGCTTGTGTGTGACCAAAGCTGATCTAACGCACACACACCCCCACACGCTGCTTCTGAATGCAAACCAGTCCCTACCAGCAGAAGCTGCGCATGGAAAGCACATCCCAGTATTTGGCACACTGGATGTTGCAGCAATATTTGACCCACATGTACACTGTGTGTGTGTATAGATGTGCGGTGTATGTTCCCACATGCAGTACTCCTTTTCTCAATTTACCATCCTCTTTCCTTAGCACAGGCAGACACTGCCCTGTCCATGGAGCTGAAATCATCTTCTGTCACCTGTCCCATTGGCTGCCCTGGTGCTGCCACCAGCATCACTCCCCACGCAGGGCTCCTTCCCTGCTCACTCCGTCCCTGCCAATTCTGGCTTCATCTCCATTCCTCACTCTCAGGAAGGAAAAGGGAAACTTGAGAAGGTTTTCTTGTCAGAAGCCATTTTTCTCTACCCAGAGCAGCCGTGCCATGAAACAATTTGCCCAAATATTGTCACCTGGCTGCTGCCTCCTCCTGGTCCAGCCTGCCAGCACCAGCCCCTCTGCTCCCAGCCTGGCTGCTGAGTGGTTACAGCGGTGCTTCTGGAGCCAAATACCCATTACACCTCTCAGCTTTGCACCTTTTCATTCTTGCAGCCTGGGTTCTGTAGAAATGGGGGAGGTAGGGATGTTGATATTTCTTAATCTTGAAACAAATTTTCCAGTAAAATACGCCATGTATTATGAATAATTTCAACTTTTCTTATAGATCTCAGTGTCAGTTAAAGTCCTTAAAATTTCTGTTGATAGCTTGGGATTTTTTTAAATTTTTATTCTTTTTTTTTTTTTCAGCCAACATTGAAAGATTTTTGCTACCCTTTGCAAAAACCCTGCCTCCCTTTCCTAAGGTGAAACATGCACCTGTGAAATTTGTGCTGGCAGAGTTTGCTGGGATTTGTGTTGTACTTACAAACATTTTCTGCTCCATGCCCAGCGGATTCCAGAAACAAGTGTTAACACAAGGTCAGCTCACCAACTTCATTTGCAACAAGACATATAATGGCCACAGGAAAGGATAGTATAAAACGCATCTATGTAAGAAAAAACTGGCTTAAGAATAACTTAAAATGCTGATTTCCTTCCCCTGCCTAAACCAATGAGAATCATATATTTTAAAATCAAACAAACGCCAAAAGAAGAAAGGAGTCATTTCCCCACCATTGCTCTTTTAACTCTTGTTCTCCAAAATATAATAAGCCCTCAGACAGGCAGAGAATAATTTATCGAAGGTGATGATACTCAGAGTGTTACAGGGAGAAGTCGACAGACCTATGTGCGTTCATCCTTAAGAAGATGAAGGGGTTCTACAACTACCTCCCAGAGGAGAGGGAGAAGGCAGAGCCAGACTCATCTCAGCAGTACACAGCAAAAGGCCGAGAAGCAATGGGCATGAGTTGCAGTATGGCAAATCCCCATTAGATGCTAGAATTTTCTCACACTGAGGGTGGTAAAACAGTGCAAAATGTTGCCCAATATCCTCTTGAATGGATTCAAAACTTGGTGATCTGACTCGAAGCAACTTGATCCAACTTTGGAATTGGCCCTAACCTCAATGTTTTTCCTGTTTTGAGCAGAAGCTCAGACCAGATGATGTCCAGAAATTTCTCCCAAACTAATCTATTTTATGACCCTATTACAACAGGGGCACTGTAGAAAGAAAAGTCATAAGTGAATCTCTGTTTCTCTCATGAACATTTCAGTTGTTGTAAAACTGGACACAGATTGAAACTCCTGGGCGTAAAGAGAGATCAAAGGTTTTTAGCAGTGTGAATGGAACTGGATTGTTATTGCCCTGTGGATAGGGGATTGTCCAGGCAAGAATCGACCACTTGAGTCAATGAAATGATGTGGGGTGGGTGTGGGAAGGAAAAGGACTGGCCCTAGGACAGAGAAGCAGTCAGAGAGCTGCAGAGAATTAGCTCATGGTACTGCCTGCTGCCAGGGGAAGTGAAGGATGGGGAGTTAGAAAATTTGCCTTCCCTTCCAGCAGTATTTACCTCCTTAGACATGCTCCCAGGCAGCCAGCTTGGCTTTAAAAGGCTGTGGCATAGGCAACAGAGGCAACAGAAGCAAGGCTATTTACAACCTTCTTTCATATTCAACCTGGAAGCAACAACAAGCTTTTCCTGTGCTTGTAACTGGCCCTCACTTATTTGATATTATTCTACACTACCTTTTTTCCCTAGGGATGAATTGTCTATGAAGCTTTTTCATCCTTTTAGGTGAAGGTTTTGTTGGTTTGTGAAGCTCTTATTGGCATAGGTCTAATGTTGACTGCCATCCTGCTCCCATTCTGGTATCAGCTCAGAAACGCAGAAGCAGAGAGGTGCTAGTCACAGACTCCCTGACGGACCTGCTTCTGAAAGCCCTCTTCTTCCCTTTCCCCATGCTTGTTCTGTGATAGACTGGGTCCGGTGACATTCAGGTGTGCTACAAGCTCCATGTCTCCCCATCCTAGCATTGAAGAAGGCAAAAGAACTGCAAAGGAAGGTACATGGCAGAAAAAAAAAAAGTTGCCGTCTTTGCTGCCAGGACACCAGACAAAATGGAACTCAAGTGGATCTGGTGCAATTATGCTGAGGCATAATTCTGTGTTTTCTGAAAGAGAAGATTTCGGTATTCCTTTTCCTTGTATAAGACTCCAGTGAAAGCGTTCAGACTTCACCATCAATGTCACGCTAGTCCAAGAAAAATCAACATTTTGAAAAATTAATAGATCTTCAGTGTGGAAAGGCCCAACTTTCCAGAAAGGTGGAGTGTCAAAAATCTCTAAATCAATCAGGTAAGTAGGCATAAACTGGAGTCTCTTGACTTAAGCCTTCAGTGTCAGTTGATGTTTTTTACCATTCACAATGAGCCTCAGACATTAAGCATTGTGGCCACAGCAGTGATTTACTGATTTGACTCGAAGACACTGGTTCACTTGTGTTAAATTTCTCTGAAACAAAACTAACTGGTTGTCCTAATTATATTTTGTTTTCAATAAATGGGTCTAAAAAGGGAGAATTCTGAGCCTAGATCTAAGATGTCTCATTTATATGATAAAACAATGTCTGTGGATTTGTGTTGGCCTGGGAACAAGCATTGACATGAGAACCTTTTCCCATACAACAACTTATTTATTTTGAGATTATTTTTAAACAACCACAGCATTCATTCTCTATCCAAGGATAAGAAAAAAATCACCCGAAAATATTTTCTAGATGATGTCTGTTAGCAGTTTGTTACAGGGTATTTCTTAGAAAGAACTGATATCTATTTCCAGTAAATATCCCACAGAAGGGAACAGACTGATGATTTGGAAAATTAAGAATATTTAATTCACCTTAAATTGAAAAAAGTCTCAACATTAACTCATAGATGTGTATTATCTCTATGCCTATATCAATTTCCAATATTGCCAGCTTTCATGCAAGCCTCTTAAAACCCAAGCATGTCCACAGTGGTGTTTCCTCCTACACACTCCCTTGTGAGATGGACAAGCCTATCCGAAAATGTGGTTTGTTTTCGGGGGTTTTTTTGTCTTCTACTTCTACTTTTACTTCTTGAATAAGGGAAAGGAGGAAATACATTCTACTTTGTAACAGTTAACAAGATGTTTGTCCATCTTTTCAACAGGATTAATTCCCAAACTCTCATTAATTATGTTTTTATTCATTAACTCATGGGAAGGAAACTTCACTCCATGATCCATAAATGCGGGCACAACAGAAAAAAAGATTCATTGGAGTAGTGCTAATGGGTACAGAGGCAGGCCAGAATGGCTATGAAAAACAGTAAAATGTGGAAATAGACGGAAACCAAATCTCTGCCTTAAAAGACAAAGGTGATTTTTTTATATCAGTTTGAAGTACTCTATCTAGCAGCCTATTCTTTGAATGCATCTCCACTGGTCATTCTAAAGAAAGGACCTTGGATTCCAGTCTACAAATTCATATTATGTCTGAACAAAACTGAGACGGAGTTTGGAGAACCTAATTTAGGTAGGAAATTCCCAGCAGGTTAATATTATCTTTGAGCCCCTGTTGAAGTGTCTGGAATGCATGCACACAGTTGAAATTAATTTTTCCCTCCAATCTCAATTCAGAGCACAGGTATTCTATCTAAAGTCATGCAGGAGGTTTTTGGGGGAGCCTTCACTCAGCTCTCACTGTATTTCCCAGCCAGCCTGTTTGACTTTCTAACTCTATGGCCATAGCTTTCACACTTGGGAGAGCCAGGACTCCTCAGACAAAACTTCTTTCTGAGGAAACTTTCTTCTTTCTCTTGATCCCTACAGCTGCCTCTTGCAAGAAAGAGATAAATAATATAAATAAAATAACTGACATAGGTATAAAGCTATGGATCCTTGAGCATGTGTCCTTCTCTCAGCTCAAAACCCAACGTACACTCGAGACAGGAGAGTGGAGTACTTTCACCATGTCCTGTGAAGAGGACATAAGAGGTCAAATCTCTCATTATTACAGTGGTGAAATGCCACAGGCCTCAGTAGAATAATTTTGAATTTAAATATATACTTGTGCAACAAAGCTGGCCCATGACCTCCTCAACCAAAAATTGGCTGGTGACCCCTATCCCGTCACCCAAACAAAACACATTAGGGGATGTAGTTCCTGGTTTTGCTTTGGGAATCAGAAGATAAAACACTTTCCTGTCACCATGGAAATATGCACTAAAACACAGTTAAAAGCTAAATGAACAAAACTCAAATGGCTGAACTGAGGAGCCTTTACAGCATTTTTCAACACAACGACACCTTTTTTTCTCCATTGCTGGAATGTGTAAATCTGATAAATAATGACCTAAACAAAGTACACAGAAGTTACTATTAATTTTTCCAAATTGCTACTGGAACTGGCTTAAACTGTCAGCATCTATAATACTTGAGCAAAGACTGTGGTTCATTTATAATACTTGAGCAAAGATTGGGATCCTCAGACTGTTGTACATTTTTGCTATACAGAATCAGAAAACCTCCTAGTGCAGCCCGCAAATATTACTTCAGAGAGGTAGTTTGGGAAATTATGAATGGAGTACAGGTTTGGGGGGCCATATGCTGCACTGGCCTGCGAGCTGGACTGCTCCCCTGTCCTGCTCTCAGGCTGCGCAGGACTTGGGGACAGGAGTCCCATCAGTCCAACAAAACCATCTCACCCTTGCAGGCACTTTCCTTCACTCATGCTATACCTTTTTCTAGATAAATTGCAGAGGGATGAGAGTGTTTAAGTGGAAGATTAATCACTCCTACACACAGCCAATTTAATAAAGTAGAAAATATGAATGAAACAGCCCTTTTAATAGCTTTGGCTGGTTCTGCAGGAGGATTTAAAAATGAAGCATCGGGCTTGGCATTCAACTGGGAACCACAGCAACATATGGAACAGGGCACCTGGATGATGTGCTCCTGGCAACCTGAAATGGGCCGTTTGCTTTCTAAGCCATCTGGATCCTCACTCTAAGGTCAGTGATTTCATTACCTAGTAATCTCAGTGATTCATCTGCAGTTCATAGCTACGTGGCTTACTACAGGTAGGTCAAAGCTGATGGGCTGAAATATGTTCCTCTGCCAATGCTGTTTCTGAATCTAGCAGCAGGCAAGTGGGAAGGACACCAGGACTGTGAGACCTTTGAGAGCTGTCCCTTTGGTGCATCAGAACACCAAGGTTAGAGATACCTATATTCCCAACTCCTGTTTGATTTCCATGAGAATTAAGAAGCTTAAATAACTGCCTGGATCGGGGCCAAATGCCTCTGAAGTGTTTCCTCTGCTGGTGGCAACTATCCCTTGTTAGCCTAACAAGTTTTGGAGGATGGATATCTGATATCTGTACCATACTAGTGTTAATTGAAAAGATCACACGACAGCGAAGCCTGTGGGCTAGGGTGAAACCAGCCAGCAGTGTTCCCTGCAATCTCCCAGAGCACAACACACCTCATAATACCGTCAAAATTACGTCTGAGAACAGAATGGCAGGAAGGAATTGGTGAGGCTCAAGGCTGACTTTCCACAGCTGGCTCTGCACTTTATGCCTGGGCCACAAGCATGAACTTCCTTGGAAAGCACCTCATCTCAAGACAGATAGCTAAAAAGAACAAAGGAAGACTCTGGGCAGCAAAGCAGAGCCTTTTGCTCAAGTATTTTCATGCACAGGCAGAGGTAGACGTTGCTGTCTCTTTTTAGCCTTTTCATAGTATGAGGTAAGTCTTGAAGCAATATTCCTGGATAAAATTCAGTAGATTGTAGCACATACTATGCATCATATAGCCACATGTTCTTACATTCCTTCCTTGAACATGAACTGAAGAACATAATTTAAATTACCAGTTGAAGGCCTGGGCCTATATTCTATGATCTCAGATCAGGAATTTTTAAGGGATAAATTTCCAGTTGAGTACAAGGACTTTCCTAAATAGAGGAAGATCAGATTAATGAAGAAATATTCAAGAAACGTGTAGATGCGGTGCTTGGGGACACGGTTTAGTGAGTTAGGTGGTGTTGTGTTGGACTTGATGATCCTTGAGGTCTTTTCCAACTTTAGTGATTCTATGATTCTGATTCTATGATATACAAGTCCATGGTACGCCACGGGATACACAAACAAGTGCTGAGGGAGCTGGCCAGTATCATTGCAAGGCCACTCTTGATCATCACTGAACGATTATAGAAAATGGGTGAGGTTCCTGAGGAACAGAATAAAGTATATGTTACTGCTATCTTCAAGAAAGGCAAAAAAGAGGATCTGGGGAGTGAGGCCAGTCAGCCCCAGCTGTATCCCAGGTGGATGGAGCAAATAATCTTGGAAAGGTTTCCAAAGATACTAGGGACAAAAGGTTATTGGGAATAGTCAGCATAGGTATGCAATGGACAAGTCACGCTTGACCAATCTGACAGCCTTCTATGATGATTTGGCTAGTTTGATGGATAAGGAGAAAGCAGTGAATGTTGTTTATCTTGATTGTAAAAAGGCTTTTGACTCTGTCTTTCAGAATATCCTCACTGACAAGGAGGATGAAGTACAGACTGTTTAAGTAGGCAGTGAGGGGGACCGAAAACTGTCTGAATTGACTAGCTCAAGGGGCTGATGAACAGCGGCACAGCGTCTAGTTGGAGGCCACTCACTAGTGGTCCTACAGTAAGGGTTGCTACTGGGGCCATCTGACACACGGGGAGAGTCTGAGAGAGCTAGCACATTAACATCACTTTACAAAATAAGCAAAATCATTTGCCCTATGTTAATGCCCTTCTGTCAACCTTCTGTTTTATTTTGGAAAGGCTTCACATCACAGTGTGTAAAATATTTAAGGGTTATGTAGACTAAGGAGGCTACAATGAAGACAATTATTGTTAAAAAAAGAATTAGATTTTACGATTTGGGAAAAGGGAGGAGGTGTTGGTTGGTTCTGGGGGATGCAGGACTTCCCACTTTCTGCTTTAATCTAATCCCATCTGTTTCATGACCAAGTACCTATGGGCATTATCTTTCCCATGAACACGTAATATTGTCTGCATGACTTCAGCTTAGGATAGGAGGGCCATAAGGGTGGGGAGGCTTGTTTTGCTTTCTCGTTTGGGGTGGAGGAGGCCACTAACTCCAGCTGAACGAGGTAAGACCTCATTGGTTTAAGTCTCTAAGGATTGGCTGTTCTGAGCAACACATACCCCTGAGTGCAGTCATCATTGGGTTAAACCATGTCACTTCTCACTTAAGCACAGACCCTGAAATACTGAGAGAGTTGGTATGAAGCTTTCAATGGTAGGATTTTTTGGAAGGTATTTTTCCACTAGTCACTTAGTAAAACCTAAGCAGTGTTTCAGGCTGATTTATATGCTAGGTTTTGAGAAGGGTTGACTAACCTTTTAGTTAACTTTTAAGCCTGTTAGAAACTGCAATCCTATAAACATAATTTATTCACTGGACAAGAGTGTCTTTCCATCAAGCATCCCTAAAAAAAACCCACAAAAAAACCCTGACATGTTGAATTGATTTTAGAATTAGCTAATGGCTAATTATACTTTAAGATAATGTCTTTAGTGGTCCACACATTGTGATAAATCTCTGAGTTTTAAAAAATGTTTTCTGTACTAGCAGAAGAATCCCAGCACACTTCCCATAATCTACACTACTGATTTTTGTATTACATGTGATAAAACTGAAAATAACTCTTGCACAAGAAAATCAGTGGCATTAAAAGCAGGAGCAAAAGACACTTACAAAACGTGCTTGAAGTAATCCCAATGTCAGTATGGAAAATTACTCCTTCTTCTGAACAAAAACTTAAAGAGAGGAAACCTTTCTATGAAAACTTAGAGATGAAAATTATGCATCTTTATATTTATTGCCATCCCATGTGAGAATATGCTGTCATTACCCAACAGATAAGTATTTGGTGTGAACAACATAGAGCCTGTACGAAATCCAACATTGCATTTGACTGGAACTGGAACAAGGATCTGACACTTTTATACTTTATAAGGAGAAACAGAAATCATGCAGCCCTGTTCCTTTTCAAAAAGGAACTGTGTGAACAGGTATTTGCTAAGTATAACCACACCTTCATTCATACCTCCCCAACTCACCAAGAGAAAAATCCGGCAGCAACTAACACCACGCTTTTCCCACATACCTGGCCTCTCGGATCCACCTGACACCCACCAACCTCCAGTCCTAGTAAAAAGTAAAAGTCAAGCTTTCAAGCTATTGAGCTTAATGAATGTAATTTGTCACCGAGTACAAAATTTCAGTGATTTTGCATGGTAAATGTAAACAGCAAGGAGAAGACAAATGCTTGGGTGAGAAATATCACCTAGCTGAGATATAGCCTTCACAGGATTCGTAAAGAATGATGGAAATAATGGAGAGAAAGTAGCATGTGTCACAGGGAACAGTTATTGTTGACCATCTACATAATACCATCATCTTGCTGGATTTCTTTTCTACCCTCTTGGTACTGGCAAGGCGAGTGACTAATATATTTAGTGTTATGAGAACTCCGCAAGGCAATGACATCACATTACTCAACTCGTCTCCTGTGTCCTCTGAGGAGTCAAAGGTCCCGTGTACACTCAAAAGAAAACCAAGTGACCTAGTCTGAAGTGAAAGCGTTTTCCAACATAAACAAAACTGAAGATCCAGTATTTTTGCAGTTATGACAAACTAATTTGAAACTTAACAGTTTGACCCTCGCTTTGAATTAGTCATTTTTTATTTTATATTTTGTGAAGTGCAAGAAAAATGCGAAACGCTGTCAGAGTACGAAACTTATTGGTATGAGATTTCTCTGTTAGATGATGTTTCCTACACTGATCTTCTGCTGCCAACAACTAAAATACCTTTTAATGTGTTCTGGCTTTTAATGTATAGCACTGCTTGGGTTCCATATGTTTACCATTATCCATAGGCTCATCAGTCCCCTTTATTTTCAATAGAGGCAGTCATGGAAGGAGGCCAGATTGTGCAGCAACACAGTTCCGGTAGTGAAATTAGCAACTGCACAATATTCCCAGAGAAGTAGTCCTGTTCACTTCTGGCTGTAAGCCTATTTCTGACACAAAAAAATAGCCATAGGAAAGGAATTGTATGTGCACGTATGTTTGCAGGAGCATGCGTGTACAATATAGCACATACTACAGTTTCACAAAGAACACTCCACGTGCAGCTCAGATCTTCACCAGGTAGGGTAACCATCCGTGACTCCATTTCACAGTGTAAAAAACTGAGGTACTAAGGTGCAGGGGTGCCAAGTAACTTTCCCAGAGTCCTGCTGTGAGTCTGAGCCAAGCTAGAAGCAGAACGTAAGGCTGCAGCTCTGCAACGTCCTGTCCCTGGTGACAATAATGGCTGGAGGTACTTCTGCATCTCATTCCATCCCTCTGCTCTTCTCCTGGTTGCCAAGCTGCAGTACAGTGCCCCTATGGCTCTGCCAGGACAGCTGTTTGTGAGGAAAGGCTGTGAAATAGGTTCAGGAAAATGACTTTATGAAATTTTTAATTTTCTTTTTTTTTTTTTAATGAAAGAAGGCATTTTGCAAATCCAGACCCCTTGCCTGGTCAGGGTCACTGCATTGCTGCAGGAACGGTTTTGTCAGCATAGTCTGAAAGCAGGGAGAGGTGACAAGTGTGAGAGGATGAACAGGCAGGGACGTCATAAGCCATCATTAGTACATCCATGGTCTAAGTTATCCATACACGCTGATGACATCCATGTGGTACTCTGCAGAATGAGGCAGTAAATTGAAATGATCACATGCCTTTCACTTACCTCACTTCCAATTCCCTGTCTGCTCTATAACATACTCTTCTTGTACTCCACTTTCTCTTGATGAACTATTACTAAAAACCCCATAAACTTCTTCTATTCCCTGAACATGGAATATTTATCCTCAGTTTACCTAGTGTTTGGTCTTTGCATAAACAATATTTAGATGTGGACTGCTGGCACTTAGAGATGAAACTTGGGGTTTTCTCCACAGAAAAAAAAGTATCTATCATGTAAGTGGTAGTTGTTGCCTTTGCATACAGTGTTTTTTCTCTTTAAGAAAGTGATTAAAGGTCACTTTTACAGATGTTACCCAGATATGAGTTACAGATCATTCATCACTTCATTCTCCCCAAAAGAACAGAAAACACCATTTCAGGATAGCTGAGGCATGTGATTTTGCAGAGGCGGCAAGAAGAAAACCCAGTTAGATGGGCTATCCATCCTGGGACACAGTTAAAGATAAGCTCAGGTCACCAAGTGTCACTCACATCTAAACTGGGTTAATACCCACCTCCCATGTACACCCAACAGGCATATATACCCACAGTTTTTATTGCCTTCATCATGAGTGCTGTCCAACCTGATGGCATCACAGGGAAGTTTTTGGACATGGAGAGGTGGTGCCCTGCTGGGGAAGCTGTCACTTACTCACCCCAGCCTGGTACCAGCACCACCCTGCACAGATGCCAGCGTGCAGAAAAACATGTGTCAGAGATAGCTCCCAGACATGTCCCATGGCCAGACTCTGCACTTGGGTGCTGGGAGGGGAGGTGGTGGGGCACCTGACGTGCAGCCCTGGTGTAAGGTGTCTCCTTGACATCCCGCTGATGCAGGATTGGGCAAGCCCACATTGCCCTGCTCTGCGTCTCCCTGCCACCTCCGTGCTCCTCAACAGGCACATAGTTTCCATCACCTCCTGCAGCCCAGGAGTCCCCTAAAGCTGAAGGTACCTACTGGTCATTACAAGCCCGTTAAAGTCCACGTCTAGGTACTCCAATAACTAGGGTCTCCTGTATAAGCCTACTATAAACTCCACGCTTTAATCTAGCTCATAGCATCATCACTTTTCTCAAGCAGAAAGAAAATAGGCTATCTACCATCACCTTTCCAAAAACTGTGGTTTGGGTTGTTTTGCTCCTTTTCAGTTTCTCCGCTGGGTCTGTCTTTAACTCATTAACCTTGAATTTGTCAAAGTCCCCATCATGTTCCTGCATACTTTGGCCTTTTCCTACTTAGGGGAGCTACACTCAGAGTATTGTAGGGACAGATGGTTTTAAGATGTGCTGGCTGCTCCTGTGCTGGTCATTTGGAGCTTGGCGTACGTACAGAATAAACCTCTGCCAGCTTATGTATTTGTGCTGGTTTTCTGAGTAACACAGCTATCACGTGGGCTTTTATTACCTCTTCTCCACTGCTCACCTCAGACGAGCATATCTCCTGCCTCCCAGCAATGCAGGGAATGCTCCTCCTGCTTCACTGTGTTCACACACAGCTCCAGTTTGACCTGGAGTTATGAGCATGATGTTGACATTTCCCAGGAAATCAGCCTGTAGGATCATGAATGGTTCCATCTGGCCTCAAAATCTAGAGGAGTATTAAAGTTTTTCCTTAGGTGAGTATAGCCAAGCTGTCTGTTCTGTCTGCCATTTTTTTTTTCTCTTTTCTAGTGCAGAAATTGGGTAATTTGACTCTGTTTATCAAAAATTCAAAATAAATGTTCATTAAATGTAAGTTCAGTACATATTCATTGTATAGTGGAAATATACTTGAAGATGTAAATATAGATTTATATATGTATGTTTATATTAATGTATTTAAATACATAGCGGGGTAAATTCTGATTTAATATAGGTCTGTGTATATAAGCCTGAAGTTCCTGGACAGGTGAAACCAAGCAAAGAACTTTCTTATCTTCCCTATAAATAAACGTGGGTGAATGCTGCTCACAGAGACCAGAGAGACGAAATGCTCCTTAGAGTGCTCTAACAGCTTCCCAGTCCTCCCAGTGTCATGTAGCTTTTAAGCACACAAACACTGCAACCACACCAAGATCCAGGATTACAGAGCTGACAGAAAAGGAAGGTGCACATGGGCCAGTGGAGGTCCCATTTCGTTCCTTATCCCCAAGTTCATGCTACTCGTCATGCATCAGTGCATCCTCTCACGCATCCTCAAGGATGTGAGATTAAAAGGGCTGGGGCTAGATGGAGGATGTGTGGAAACAGGAAAAGAAGAAGAGTGAAGAAGAGATATTTGTTGCTTTGGTCCTGCTCTGTCTGCATGAAGCCTGTGTGCTCCCACCGATGCAGAGAGCTCCCATCTACTCTGTTCTTTTACTCTGTGATTGCAGGCAGGAAGGAAAATCTGAAGAGAAAACTCTTCATCCTGCTAGCTTCTGGGGGAAAAAAAAATCCAGAATTTTGTAGAATAAATAAAGTGGATGGAAACCTCCTCTACCTTCCACGCTTGACCCGATCAAAGGAATGCCACACAAATTAAGACAGTAAATGGCATGGCAGAAATGTGACTTGAATTTCTGAGCACTTTGGACGTGTCGCTACTATTGTACGCAGTGAAGAAGCCATGTATGACACCCTGTGAGCTGATCTGAACACTAACCAGACCTTCCAGCTGGTTTGGAATGCTCTCAGCTGGGTGTGTTTGCTGGAAATGTGTCCTTTGGAGTACAGCCACCTATTTTCCCTTGCTCCGAGTGCTGCTGGTGTGTTTGCTCACTTGTGGTGGTAGCTGGGGTACTTACGTTATACACTGAAAAAGTAACAGAAATAACCCCTTTGTGGTAAAAAATCCGCATTGCTGGGAAGTAGAGGATTAATTTCTTTTTCTTTTTTCTCCGTGTGCCGTTCCAGTGATGATGGCAGTGGCTTTGATTCATATAGGTATCATACAGGATACAGCTGTGGTGAAGGGGGAGAAAGACTATTTAAAAAGGAACACATACCCCTGGCAACCTTAGAGATCCAGGGTTCCCGCATGTTGTTACAAACCAGGACAACTGTCCCTTGTCTTTGTGTAGGAAGGACAACTGAAATATATCTGCCTTCACTTGGGAAACTCCTGTGTGAACAGATTGATAGTGAATGAGCAAGTTAAGCAGCTTCGGTAAGAGAAGCTGCTCCACTACAGCATAACATCTCCCTCCATCTCCAATTAGTGCTTCACCACTGAGGAGCACTGCTAGGACCGATCAGTGTCAGGGGGCCCAAAGCAGGCTCATCGGAAAGGAGTGGTTCAGGTATTTCCTACCATTGAGCAGCCATCCAGCTACAGGTTTATAGACCTTTCAGAGTAGGATGTTGCTGAACAAGACTGCTCAGGAAAAAGTACCCTGTAAAAAAGACCAATGATACCTGGGGAAAAAAAATGCTAAGCCAAAAAAGCAGGGACACGTAACTTAAACTTGATGATTTCTGTGAGGTTCTGATAAAACTGATAAAAAAGTTGCTGATTTACCACCCTTAACATCTCACTTCTAATCCCTCAACTCCTTTAATTAAAGGTATCTACATTTGTCCTAAATATGTCTGGAACATTATATATTTGAATCATGATTATACGATGAATATTTGATTTATGTTCATCGTATGGTTGGGAAAAGTATTACAGACTCAAAATATGCCTAATAACAATTTAACTTATTGAAGACTTAAATAAGAGTGCCAGGAATTTGAAATATGACCTAATGGTGGCCAAAGGGAAAATTCAAAGACTCAAGGCATTTTATAACATAAAGTACTATGATTTTAAAAACGAATGGGCTGGAGAACTTTGCTCAGAAAATTGAATTTTTCAGGACTTAATTAGCTGGGTTCATTCTTTTGAAAACTACGATCTCATATTTTTTTTAATGAGGGCTTTGGGTTCCCTTGTGTATTCTGGGGCTATTTGTTTACCCAGAGAGGATCACGTGCTTGGCATGAAGAGTTAGTTGCAATATGCATAGGCAAGTAAATAAATATACATCAACCATCAGAGGGAAGTATTACGAGTTGCTCTAGCTTGAGCATCTCCTGGCAGGAATAAAAACAATACCATAATTTAGAAAGGACTAAAGTTGATAGATAACATGGAAGGCATATGATGAAGAATATACAGTGGAGGAGTTGAAGGCAGGCTTTTCCTCATAATGAAATAGAGAGATGCATATATGTGAATGAGAAGGTGGAGAAAAGCAATCAGATATGACCGAAGAGTGACTGGCTGAAGATGACGGTCTGTATTAGCAGAACAAGACCTACGCTGTACAGCTTTTAAAGCAGAATTAGGGAGGTAAGGTAGAAGTTCCTCCAACAGAGAGCAGATTATCAAATCTTGGATACTCTGAATCAGAGGACAAAATATGGGATGTTGTGGATAGGGAAATCATCAAGAAGTGACCAGAGTAAGACAGAGAGGGGAAAAAATAGCTAAACCAGAAAAATATCACTGTAGCCACAATGATATAAAAATTAAGAGCTACACTTTCTGTAGATTAATTCACTTTTAAAGACGTGTTTCTTTGCTTTCCAACATCAGAAATCTCACCCAAATGGGTCTTCAGGAGTTGCTGTATCTGTACGACATCTACTTCTTTATTGAAGCATGGGCCTCAGTGTCAGTTTGGACCTAGATGGAAGAGTCTAAATTCTAATTTAGAATTCCAGCATTCCCAGGTTTCATCCAGATTATGACCTATCAGGCAGTATTTTGCTCTCTGCTGCTCAGAAACATAAGATGCATTTCAATTGTTGTCTTAATGAAGAAAGGCAAGTGCTGTGAGACTATTCCTCCTCCTCACAATGACCATGGAAGAATGGCATGACCAGAGGAACCCATCAGCTCCCAGAGTCCAAAACCAGCCAAGACCATCAGGATCATGCATGCCAGCCTCCTCCTTCCCTTTGCAAACCTAGACCCAACCCATTTTGTTGCCAGAGGTGCCAGACAGTCATGCTTTTCAGAAACATATGTAAGCTTACTGAAGTATGCAGTCTTCTGTGGTGAAGTGGTCCCATGTGTAATTACCTTCACAGCTAGGAAACTGTTTCTTATTGAGATTAGGTTGACTTTTTCAAACTCTATCTCCTTGCTACTGGATATCGTTACAGTTTTGTCAGCAAGTCTGAAAGACCGTTGTCCCAGAGGAGTGCAGCTCTCACAGTCATTTACAGATCAAAACCTAGTCTTTGATGTAGCTGGGACCTAGGCCATTATATTTTTCCAGAAATTAGAATTTCATCTTCAGACTGCATCTGGAAGCTGATGGGAAGTCCATCCAGGTCCAGGGCATCCAAAGAGTTCAAACGAGTTTGGATTCAGCTTCAGCCCACCAGGAGGATGTCTGTATGTGTCGACCCCTGTAAGAGTGGCCACTGTTGGGGCGGTAGACCCTCTGACTTGCCCACAGGAAGATAAGAGCGGAGCGCAGAATCAAACCTTGACCCTCTAAACCCCAAATAGTTCCTTCAGGAGAAGCTTTCAGTGTCCTCCTCCTCCTCAGATGCAATTTCAGCAGTGAGACAGTAAAGAAAGGCACGTGATCATTTTACAATATTAAGGAATAGCAAGTAAAAGAAAATGTGGCCATGGAGAGAACCCCCAGGGACATCAGCAGAGGGAGAGAGGAGGGAAGAAACCCCAAAAATAGCTTGAAAGCTGAGGGTGGCTGCTGACTGCTGAGCTCTCTCAACAGTCTCTGAGTTAGGCTCCTATGTAAAGATTGCAGTTTTTAACTCCAAGGTTCTCTTCACTTCCAAATCCTAAACTGCCAAGGTTGCCCCATGGATCCAAATAATGAAAACGGGGCTTGGTCCCTCTCTAACTGCAGGTGTATTGATTGCTATGCTGAAAAATCAATTTTTTTAATACAAACCCCACCTTATTCTGGCAAGTGTGTGAGCAGAGGAACAGAGAACAACGACTCCGAAGTGCCTGGGATACCAAGGGCTTTCTGAGAAACAGATTAACAAAACACTTCAGTAAAAAAAGATTTTTTAAAAAAGGCTTAGTAAACTAGATAATGCAGAGACAATATTTACTCTAGGAAATTATTAGTAAGCGGGAGATGCTTAGAATATGTGGTCGTACAAGGAACTTGATATCTGCTAGACATGAGTGTTGAGGGATGTGAGGGGATTAGCAAAGAACCCCAGAACCACAGAATGGTTTGGGTTGAAGGGACCTTTAAAGATTGCTTGATGCAGCAGGATTTTGATTTCCAGGAAAACTGGGAGGTATGGGAAATTTTGAGAGAAAAAAAAAAAAAAGGAGCAAATACAGTACTTCTCATCCAAAAAGGAAGAATGACTCTGGCTATTATTGTCCCATGGGAAAACATTTTAAATGGCTGTAGATAATGGACTCCTGAGCAATACCAGAGCTCATTGTACACAACTTTCACTAGATAGGCTTGACCATTACAGGAAGGAAAAGCAGTAGCAATCATACTTGGAAATGTGTTTGGCCCCCACGTTTTGCAAAGTAATAAAGCTGTCTCAGCCATGTCTAGTTCTCATGAAGACCGAGGACTTGACAAAGGGCAGCAGATAAAGAAATGCAGTAAAATGTCAAAATGTAGACCATAAGGAAAGTGTCTAAGTGTTCAAATCAAAAGAAACTAAGTGCTGTAGATTAGCTTATTTGTACAGTTTATGTGTGCACTCACAGCGTGCAACAAAAAAAACCCCAAGTAATACAGTTTAGCATCAACCGCAATGAGCATGAAGGTCCTATCATGAATGACGATAGGTCCAGACCTGTTAAATACTTTCCTTCATGATTTAAGGGAGTGAAACACAAATATTTTATGAGAAAGGACTGAAAAGGTTATGACTGCATGAGGCTTTCTGCAGTACGGATGTAAAGAAAACAGGAGAAGAGAGCAGATGTTTGGAGGTCAAGGAAATTTCTGGGAATCAAATATCTGTAGAGGTAGCCACCAGGCAAGGAAAATTGAGCTCCTGTTAATGACCTCCAAACATCTGCTCTTCTCACTCGCCTGTTTAGTTTCTACTATGATTTGGGGGATGTCTTATGCAACTATGATTTGTCGTCGGCAGTTTAGGGGGGTTGGCTGACTTCCAGTCTCTGTTTCCAGTGGATGTTTCTGCTATGAAGTTTTTTTTGTATCCTTTGCAAACGATTATCAATATCTAGTCTCATCTTTCTTTAAATAACATTGAATTGTGCTTTTGCCTTTGTTTCCCTCTCCTTATGTTGCAACTCTTTTTCTAAAAAAGTTTTCCTAATGTGTTAATCTGGTAAAGCGGTGTAGTTCTGAGATGGCAGATTTTGCTGTTACAAGGTAGAAAAACCTGATCCAAATCTGGCCCAAAGCTTGTTTCACTATGTTGACCACCAGCCCAATTCAGTAATTACCTTGGAGTGCTCTCCTGTCTGGGTCAGTCACCTGAATGTAGTGAAGTCTTACATTGTAATGCTCTATAAGACTCAGTGTCCACAACCAATTATGTGCTTTCTCTATTTTTTTTTACAGGAAAAAGAAAAAGCCCTCAATTTTCTCAATGTGTGAAATGTAATTTTATACTGGCAGAGATGAGTAAACCAGTGGAAGCGAGGTGTTTTATTTTTTTTTTTTTTAGTGGTTTAGTAAAACCTCATCAGTCAAGGAATTGGCTTTGTAAAATATCGGAGGGGCTTGTTTGAATAAAGTGTCCCCAGGCTGTCTGGGAGTGGGTGGGCAGCTTTGGTAAACTGGTCTGCTTCTGTTGCAAGCTGGGATTTTTTTCCCTTTCTCTTTTATATAAAAGAGGAAACAAAGCCTCAGCCATGTCTGTTTTTAGAATAGATGACTTTATATGACTAAATAAATGGGAAACTAAACAGCAGTCAGATGGAGAAGACGAGATGTGAGGAGAGTATCATGTAAAACTACGAGACAGTCAGAGAAGCACAAGTAGCAGCTCTTCAGAAGAGGCAATTACAGTAAACAGTTTGTTCCATGAGAGCAGAGCTAAACGAACCTGATTTCCCACAGTTTTGCCCTATGCCCTTTGATGTCTTTTCCAGCATTCTCAACTCTTTGTTGTCTTCTACCATTCAGTAGCCCTCCCATATCTACCTGTTTTCCTAGTGAAGTGTCAGCAGGTGCTGCGGCACGTCCAGTGCTGATGGATCAGGCAACAGATAGCCACCATGGTCTGATTTCTGTTTACGTGTGTCTCGGCGGAGGTACTAAAAAGATCTTCCTCCTCTGTTTAGGTACCTGCATTTACAATGGTTTAAAGCACTTTGATTCTCTGAGTCATCCAACCATCTCCTGAATTCCTTTGAACTTGCCCTGCTCTTTTTAGGGGCACTGGCAGTTGCAGAGCTTCTGTTAATTGGCAGGCGCAGGTAGATGTTGAGAATTATGTGTAGGTAGGTATAACATGCCATCACAGGAACATCTTCGTCAGTTCATCTAAATATGTATGTGTCTTCAATAAGAAAATATATGCAGACAGAATTAGAGAAGGCAGAAAAGAAGACACCGAGACACAGATCTTGGGGAGACAAAAAGTCATTTGCATTGTTGCAGAGATCAGGTAACAGCAAACAGAAAAAAAATGAACTGCTTCTAATGAGAAAACTGGATGAAATTTAAGTCTCATCTAATTTAATGAATTCTACGCTAATTAAAACAAGAATCTGTGAGATAAGCTTCTACATAAAAACAAAAGATACCATATAAATAACTAACAACAAAGCTGATGGTTCAATGTGTGCTACAAACTGCCACAAAGCAAAAGACTAATATTTAGGAGAACTTGGAAGGTAGAAGGTGAAGGACTTAGACGGAGCAGGGAGAGGAAAAGAGTTAAAACAGCAGCATGGTAAAAAGAATGGGAATGTTTTGCTGAAGGCTGAAGGCTTGGCTGCCACGTTTACAGCAGCAGGTGCTCAGGGAAGAGGCACTGAAGCTCTGCAGGACTTCCTAGGTGCCAAGGTTTTGACATTAATTTTAAAACACTTCAAGATATCATTAGACATCTTTGAAAAACATGTTTCCTAACAATGTCTTCTTTGACATCGGAAAATTTTGAACTGTTTTCAAACTGGATATTTCTTTTTTCAGATGCCAACGTTGACACACATTAAAGGAATTTCAGTGCCTGCCTTCTACAGGTGTCAGCATGGTGTCTCTGTATGGAATTAACAAGCATTAGGGTTTTGAAGTAGAGAAGAGAGTTACATCAAGAAAAGCCAGAGAAGTTATATATTTTAGGCTCTGGATGATCTAGCTGAAATCAAATTATTGACTTGTCCACTCACGGAAGAACTGCGTCTTATGGCCGATTTAGATGGTGATGAAGTTGCATTAATCTGAACTGTGAGGACACATTTTCCTTTCCAGCATTTTAGGTTGTAAACCTCATAATCTCTCAGTGAAGAGACAACCTTTAAGACTTTGTGCAGGAACTTCGTATGGGAAACCCTCACTCAGGTTTGGCTGTTCCATTTACTGTAGGAGGATCTTGCTTAGACTGAACACTCAATTTGACACAGATACAGTCAAGCAAAATGAATCCTTCTGTTAAAATGGGCAATAGTTTTGCTGAGGAAAGGACTGTGCTCTATAAAATGCTGCCATTCTCTGCAAGGTGTTTAGAGAATGTGGGACTGAAAGCACTAGTCAGGGTTGGATTAAATAAAACCTGTGAAACATAATGAAAGTCAGAGAATTGTTTCTGAGTGAGAGATTCAGATCTCCTTGGCACTGGGTCAGTCACCTTTCAATATAATATTTTAGGTGAAATATCATGCTATAGATTTGTTAAGAGCAGTGCCAAATTTGATATTCTTTGAAGGTTAGATAGTATGGCCAATCTTCTCTTCTTCGTTAACAATTTCATGTCTTGCCAGAAATAACGGCTGTGCAAAGGGAAAACACTCTTCGATATGTTAAAATTAGCTAGAATAGGGTGTCTCCTAATCAAATTTTGTCCTGAATTGCCAAATGATGTATAGTTGTTTGTGTTGCAGATAACGCTGCAACAGGGACTACACTAAAATTCCTGAAAACTCGTATTATGCAAGACCTTTGGCTGAACTTTAACTCTGTACTTAGAAGTGAGAGACTGGTGCTATAAGCCACACAGATCTACATCAAATGCTGCAATTTTAATTGTACACTTAGCTAACAGAGATCGACTTAGATTAAATGAGCAATAAATTCCCACCTCAACAAGATGAACAAAGCAACATTTCAGAATAGCATAATCGGCTTTTGAGGCCACCCTCAGAGGTAATGATGGCAGAAAAGGGACAAAGTGGCCATCTAAACATTGGTAGGATCCTAGTACTTTTTCCCTTTGTGTGCAACAGATGTTTCCATGAGTTGGTCAGTTGTATCATATAAGCTATAAAATAAAGACAGAAGGCTTAACAAATAATTGGCACAGACCCAACACTTAAATCAGCTTCGAGTAATATGAGAAATGATGCTGTTTTGAGGGCAACTATAAGGAAAATCTATTCTGATAGAGTCTACCTATTCAATTTTGGCTGGTTGCTGTTTGAACTCCCCCTGCTTACAAGTACATTAGGGAGTATATATTTCAAAAAAACCTTGCGCAGCATTGTTAAGCACTCTGCATATATTTATCCAGTTGAAATGTTTGAAGTTACAAGCCACATATGAGTTTCTAATTTCTTTCCATTTTTAATATGACCCATTGGAAAACGTCAGTGCATCCATACGTTGCACTGGTAGTGCCATTCCAAACCTCTGCAACGTCTGCATTAAGTGATAGTGTCAGAAGCTGAAGCAAACATCTCCAGAACCGAATGTTTGTTCAAAACACTCTTTATCTTCTTTGTTCTTTTCTGAGATCTGCAAAATCTCTTTCACCACGCTGCTGCTCAGTCCTGGCTCATTTCTATTCTTAGCTTGGCCAAAGCAGACTCTCCAGACCTGAAGTTTCAGAGGATTCCTGTAACGGAAACCTGTATGAAGGGTTTCAAGGTTGGATCTAAGCTGACTTGTACAGATTCCCTCCAGCTGTCTGGTCATCTAGAGAGAGAGAAATACAAAAGGTTTCCTCATGCATTTCAAAATGTATATTTTCATTCTGCTGAGGAGAGGCCCTAGTACCCAGCAGTGCTTCCATTCTTGGGACTATTTCAGAAGAAAGCTTTTCCTTAAGCCCCTGATCCCACTCAGTCTGGGTTGCCTTCTGTTTTAAGGGAGGCCAGAGCATGTGTGGTGCTGTCTGATGGAGTTATACCTCCAGAGAGCTCTGCTGATCTCATCACTTTAAGTTATAAAGGTGATCTGTTCAGTCCCCCCTCACACCCCGCACTCAAACTGCTGCAATTTTTACAGCATGGTTACATATAGAGGGAGCCCTTTGAGGTCCCTCTCCATGCTCCCACCTGCGAAGAATCTTCAGACAGACAGAAAAAGAATTAGTATTGGAATATGATATCACACAATCCCTATTAGAACTCATGCATGTCCATATCATGATTTTTTTCTTTGGGTGAGAGCCATCACACTCCAAATCCGGGGTTTAACACATTAATTAACGTCAATGGAGAGCTTCTAGGTCCTGAAGACTACAGCAGCTCTCCCTTGTAATAATATAACCCATCATAGGGGCTTCCTTCCTGTGATCTGATCCTTTCATTCACTATTGCGTTTACTGTTAGCCATTTGCTATATTATTTGCTATCAGCTTTTACTATTGCTGTTTTCTTTTTGTTGTAAATTGTCCAAGAACCATGAAGACAACTGCACTGTTCCAGGTCAGTACAGCTACCAAAACCCAAAACAGTGAAAGAAATAGCCTGTGTGGTCAAGGGATCCTGCTGTGGAAGTACTTCACTGCAAGAGGTTAAGGTTAGGTTAAGGTTAAGGTTAAGGTTAAGCAGAGACTGGCCACCTTTAGAATATGTTGCAATACTTCTTGTTTAAAATTTGGACGTATGAGAATTCAAGTCCATGGAGCATGAGAACAGAATGATAGACAACTGTCTATTGATATTTCAGCCAAGACCTATTCCTGCAGCAAGGAAAGAAGAATTGCAGAAGACACCATGAAGCATGTTAGGCACTGTCCTTTCATCTTGGAAGACACTGAGAGGCTACAGAGGTGGATGAAGCAAGCTCTAGAGCAGATAAATGGAGTAACGTCTTAGCTTGAACTGGCTTTAATGAGTGAATTAGATATTTCCTTCCTTATTAACGAAAATAAAAAGCCTTCACTTTTTCTTGATACACAAATACATTTCCTTATTGAACTTTAAATGAAGAAGTGCAAGCCTTCCCTGGTGGATACCTACAACCTCACAAAACAGCCCAAATGATGAAGATCTCCTTCTGAAGCACTCTGATAATAATTTCTTCACCCACAAAAAGCATCAGAGTCACCCTGTTTCAGAAGAGAGACATCTGCATAAGTGGGGTTGTCACATACTCCTGACTGCGTGAGACACATCTGGCAATTCCTTCCAGCACATCATCCATGCATGCACTGTAGGGTTGATGTGTGCATGATGCATTGGATGATTGTCTGTACATGGCACATGTAGTAATGCTGGCTTTTCCAGAAACATTGGATTTATTAGGTATCTCTCATGGAACTGGCCAACACTTACACATTAGACATGTCTGGTCATTCCTGATATTCAGCAGCTTGGTCTGAGCTACTGCTACTGCTATGGCTAGCTAGAGACACTTCCAAAAAGCCTAGTTGTATATGGAAGCTGGTCTTTTTTCACTTGGATACCATCCTGGGGGGGAAAAAAACAACCAACCAACCAACCAAACAAAAAAAAACCAAAAAACAAACAAACAAACAAAAACACACAAAAAAAACCTACCGAGGAAATATGTGAAGAAACCCATATTTCTCTACCTGCTCAATTTGAGCTAAAAGCCCGTTTCCACAAGAAGCAGTGTCAGAGCTCCCAACATCTTTGGTAGAGTCAGAATTTAATCCCTGGCATTTACTTGCTAGTTCTCATCTCCTAGCCTTAGAATATGCTTAAAGCATTTATAGCTGGAGCAAGCAAAGCTAAAAGGGACAAGGCTGGCAAGACAGCATGACTGAGCATTTCCTGCTTGGTCATCCACATGCACAAAGACAAAGCAGCCTTGGTTGGAAGCTCACGTGCCACTGCAGCGTGTTTCAAAAGCTCATACAAATGTCACAAATGTAGGTGATAGTGAGTGCAATAGATGCTAACACCTCCATATAATTCTGTTGCTCTAATTCACAACAGTCATGCAACATAAGGTCAGAAAAAGCTGTTTTATCCACAAGTCCCATGTCCTTCTGCATAATATCAGGCAGAGAGCTTCAAATTCAGCCCCAAGAAAAGTGACAGAGGTAACTGAGCACTGTGGTTTCCACAAATTAATTGATGATTTCTTGCTGTTACAGACCATCCCTACTCCCCCAATCCCCACCCGGATCCATGTTTATGTCTCAACCATTCGGGCAGAGCACTCAGAACATTTCTAAAGAAGAGGCACCGCCATGTCTACGAAAAGCTTGGGCAGAGCATGTTGGAAGAAAAACCCTTTTGTGAATAAACATCAACAAGTTGTTTACATTCTGAGTGATGGGCCCACCTGTTGAGGTGGGGTGTGGCTGCTGGCAGTCTCCCCAGTGGAGAACCAGCTGTCCCCCCAACAAGTCAACCTGGATGCAGGGCTGTTGCCACCCCCCAAAGGTCAACCTGGAAGGTGACCTGTATATAGAGTGTCACCACCCCCCCAGGGGTGTATAAAAGGTGAGCCCATCCACCTATTCCCTGTCGACCCATCACCCCCCACAGAAGGAGTTTCTGCCTGAAACAAAGATTTCTGCCTGAAGAGAAGACGTGTGCTGGAACGAGGGATTGGTGATGTTCTCTATGTCTCTGTGTTTGTCTCTCTGTCTTTCTGCCCCTCTTTCTTACCTTTCAACTCTTTCCTACTGTTTTCTGTCTAATTTTTCCCTCCAAACAATTATTGAGCATTATTTGGTGCTTGATTAATAGATAAGTGATATCTGGTGACAAGTGTGATTTGGGGCTTGACTCTGAGGAGTTGATTTGTGATGTTTTTGCAGTTGCTGAGGTAAATTTTGTTGTATTTTTGCTTGAGTCATTGTCTGACTCCACCTGGCTGGTGCTCCTTTTTGGGGAACTACAAAAAACCTCTCACAACCATCCACTGTAGTGGGGTGAGACACTTGCTACCACAGCAAAAGGATGGTAAGATGAAACCAGAGATATTGTGCCAGTGTGGGTCAAGAAACCTCACTGTGTGTCCAAAGGCACATGGAAAGCCTGGCTACAGATTGGTAATCAAGGCCACATGCAGTCATCCCTGCTCCGAATCAGCTCCTGCTCATCCGGACTGGGAAATCAAAGGTAGTTGCATGGGATGCTAGTCGCGCTAGTGCCCTGCTGGCCACAGAAAACAAGATTCCTTATCCAGCCTGGCCTGATACGACAACTGATCAAAGATGGGTCCTGGATATTGGGTAGGGGAAACTGATTTCCACCATTTCCAAAGTGCCCTAAGCACCAAGTACGTGATATGCTACAACTGCATCGTAATCAGAAGATCATCAATGCAAAATGCTCTTATTGCTGTGCCATCAGAGAGTTTTGGCTCTTTTCAAACTTAAAGTATTTGTATTTATGTCCTGAAATAAACAAGAAAATATTTTTAAAAGAAAGGCTATGTGTATTTTATTGCTTAAATATAAGCTTTATAATCTCCTTATGATTCTTGCGTTGATTCATTCTTCCCTTGCTCCACAAATATATAATATTGAGAATATTACTTTCCTGCAAATTCCTGGAAAAGGACGAGTTAATGCATTATGGAAAATAACTTTGTGTGGAAGACATTTATTTTTATGAATCTGGCTCTAAAACTCTCTCTAGTTTTAAAATTACTATCACAGCCAGATTGTGCATCAAAAAGATCCCACTTAGCAGAATATATGATCTCAAAAATGAATATCTGTTAGATTGTTCATACAGAATGCTTTGAGAAATAACTTCTCACAGATGGAAAGCTATAAAAATGGTGTTCTGCTATCTTGTAGTTTGAACCACAATCTCAGAACATATGAAATATTGATATTGAATCAAGCTGTACCTGGTTCCCCTTGAATGAATTCTTCCAAGTTCTTGACCTCTGTTCTAGTGTTGTTTCATTTTAGGCTGGAGTCCAATGGCAAAAAAAAAAACAAAAAAAAACCACAACAAAAACACAAAGAAACCCCAATCTTTTGTCCATGAGCAGAGGCAAATCAGGAATGACATACTGTTTTCTAGCCAGCACATTTGATGTTATGTGCTACCTTTGAAGAGAATTGTTATAATAAAGTATAATGACATGGATGGTCACACACACGAACATTTACTTGGTGTGAAGTGTTTTCGCTGCTCTCCCTATAGAATAGATTCATCTTAACAAAGAGAGATGGCATGGAAAGCACTGCTGACGTTTTTAGGTGGTGGAATAATGAAAATATATGTTCATTACTGCTGGCTTTTTCTGGAGATTCTCTACTGACAGTACCACTCTCAGTGAAAAAATGCCGACGTCATCAGTAGAGAAGTCTATCTGTGGCTAGGGAATTCTGCTCTTGGAGTCTCTCTCTTTGTGCATCGGTTTTTATAGTGCACTGCAAGGATGCTTTCCAGCACATTGGCTTTAAATCACTACAGAGGCCACACCAAAAGCACCAGTATAGCCACACCAAAAGCACCAGTATAACCATTTCCTGGAAAGTTTTCAGTTGTTCCTAACTAGTAATTCACAGTGTCGCTGTCCCATTAGCTACCAGATGGATCATTTAGCCACTCACAGAAAGCATCCAGCATTGACCTCGGTGATCTGTGTTTCCTGAACAGTCGGCTGCCTTGTGCCTTTTGATCTTGAGCTGCAGTTTGATTGTGACTTGTGAACAACAGCACAAACACCAACACCTAACACCTCAAAGTCCACTCTTAATCTAAGAGAATTGCTGGAGAAACAGTTGAAGAAACAGAGCATCAGTGGTCAGAAACTGCTTCTCTCTCATAGATCATATGTGGGATCATTATAGCCTGCTCTTTTTTTTTCCTTTTTTAATAAATAACTCATATGGAGCAACTTGTCCCAGGCAAGCTCTTGTTTAGTTCAGCTCAGTATAGCAGAACATTACCTTTATTTTCCATACCTTTCTTTTCCACATATTTATTATCCCTCACCTAATAAATCTTTTATCAAGTTATACATAAAGCTTGGATTGATTTAGAAAAGGGTCTGTGGCAAGTTTTACAGCTAAACATCTCAAAAGTGCTATTTTATCACTACCGGATTTTCCATATAGCTGCTAATACCTGTTGGTCCCTTTCTGCAGCCCAGTGGCTAGCTGAAGTGTGCTCTTTGAGGGCACCCTGACTGCTTCTGCCAGTGCAGCCGCATCCTGCCCAGTTCAGGACTCAGCAGCTTGAACCATGCTCACAAAACTTGATGCCAAAACTGGTGCTAAAGGCTGTTTGTCAGGAAGCATTTGTTTGACAGGGGATACTCCTGCAGATCCCCATAACAGCAGTAGCAGGGGTGGGAGCTGCGTGTCCATGAAGCTCAGGTTGGGCTGAGGGCCATTATCAGCAAAAGCTGGCCACCAGTCCCTGCAGGAGGTGGTCATGAGAGCTGGCAGGAGGCACCAGCATCCCTTCCTAGGAAGCAGCCGACCCCTCTGCTCTGAGCAAACTCCTTTTAGGCAAGTCTCAGGGTCCAGACAGATATCACTGATGCATCACAGCTTTCAGCTTTAGGGGAAGCTGAATGCCCTCTGCTACAGCTTGCCTGGGTACCACAAGAAACTCCAAACCCCATTCCTTGTGATCTGCCATACAGATGTGGGGTCACACTGGAGAAATACGCATGGTGTGTGGGTGCCCATGCTGATCAGAATCCCCTTGCTGCCTTTTATGACCATGCAAAAGGGACAAAAGAGAGGCAAGGCAAAGCAAAACAAAAAAAGGAGGTCAAGTGCAATGAAACCCTACCCTTTCTGGTTTTTTCCTCCTATGGAAATACAAGGTAAAAGGTAGGAACAACAGGCAGGGAATATTCAGTCTTGGATTCTTACTTACTTCATTCATTTTTTATATTGCTGTTTGCTTTAACAAAACACCTCTTGCCATGCTAGTGCACCTTCACTTCACATAGGTTTGCTGCTTTGTCTGAGCAAGCAAGTGAGCAGCCTTCAGGACCAATGGTCCAGGTTTACCCCACTGAGCCTTGGGAACCAGGAGTTGCACCTGGGTTAGGAACGAACTTCCCTGTAGGCAGCGGAGAGTGAAAGATGTCTCCAGAGGTGATTCAGATCTCACATGGGCTGACTTGCCCCATGGAGATGCCTCACTCGATTTCCTGGGGCTACCTAGAGAACAGCAGAATAGTGCACTTCCATCAAGCGCCCAAAGTTGGCATTTGTGCCCCCAGTGGTTTTCATCAGATGCTACCCTAAAATGAATCTGTCTTTCAAAATCCTAAATAAAACCTGTGACGCATCTCTTCTCAACCAGGGAGGCATCACACTGGAAATAGGCAGAAATCTCCCAACCAGGAAGGCAGTGCCAACTACCTACCAAGGTCATGGCAAGAACATTGAGCAGGGAGAAAGGAGGAGGTGGGGAAGGAGAGGGAAATTAATGGTGGCTCTTCTATGGCTGATCAATGCTGAGGGGTCTGGAGGCCCTGGAAAATTAGGAAACATATCTCCTCACTCTCCCCAGACAACTGCAGCTGCCAAGGCTGTTACCTGCTGCGGCACTGCCGAGGGAACCGGGGCCATGCCCCATGAGCACAGCGAGGCTTTCAGCTCTCGGCTTGTGCAGATTACGTACCTTGCACTGACCAACTTCATGCTAAAAACCAACCCCAGGGCTGCTGGACTACTGTCTCCACTATAGATCACACCAGGGGTCCTTTTAGCAGGTGGTAGCCATTTGCTCTGCAAAGCAAGATCTGTGTCGAGCCTCCTAGTTGATGGACAATACAGAACCATAGATAACCCTCTTTTTTTTTTTTTTCTTTCTGATTGCACACAGTGGCACTGCAGCAGGAGCATCGGTGTGTCCAGATGACCCAGTGGTAGTGCTTGCAGAGAACCTCTTTCCCGTTCCTGAGTGCAGACACTTCCACACACTCTTGTGAACACTTTGCTTTTGTTCTTTCTTGTTTTGTTTTCCTTAATCTAAAAGAAGTTACCCAAACTGAGAACATATTGTTGCTCTTTGTGTGTGGAAAAACATAACATAGCAACTTGTCTTAGCTTCCTAATAGTTTCACGATGTGCTTTTAAACAATGTCAAACTTGTTCAAGACTCGTGACATTTGAAGTTGGCAAGTAAATCAATGTTTATTTTTTTTTCAAAAGCAAAACTTTTTAGAAATAAAATGGTTGCCTTTATTTCAAAGGAAAATATTCATCCCTGCTTTTTCTGTTTTCTTTTTTTTTTTTTGAAACATAAAGTGCTGTGTATGCAGGATTATTTTTATTTTGTATGTATGTTGCAGTGCTCAACATTTTAATTGCCACTTCCTCAATAAAACTATTGGAAATCTTCCATCTTGCCATTAGCACTTACAAAATAACTGTTAACAATATGTTATCCAGACACAGAAACTTTATAATTAACATTGGACTAGTCTTCAAAGTCTAGTGACTAAAATATATCCTATAAAATTACTGGACTTCATTCAATGCTATTCTGCTGTTTTAATGTTCAATAAATGTGTTGAGGGGAGATATTTGGCAACGCGTGTTAGTCTCTCTGGCAGAGAGAGTGACTACAATGGGGTTTGCTCTCTGCTCTATGGCAAGAGCACCAAGGCTCTACTGGGCTGCTGCACAAACACTGAAAGGTTGCTGCTGGTGTGAAATAACGTAGCTCCCAGACACACTGCTGTGCAATCCTTCAATGCGATGCTCCTCTCTTGTCAACTGACAAGGAATTGGACAGTTTTCACATGAGCAATAAAACCCAACAGGCGGTGTGTTTCTGGAGCGTTATAGCACAACTGGGGTAGTGTCACAAGTCAGAAGGCTGAAGGCCAAGTGTCTCAACTATGGGGGAAGTACAAGATTGGCTCTGAAGCATCTCAATGCTATCCCAAAATGGAATTTCTACAGTACACTAAATAAGAAGGAACACTTAGACCTGTGCCTTTAACACAGACATGGACATGACATCATTGGCAGCTAATTAAGACTTATTCCAGCCAGAATTTTGCTGCAGCCGTAGCAGGTCGTTGCACTGCTAAAGAGTTTGGAGGATGGGATGAAAAGGGTTGGAATGCACTTTCTTTTGCATTAAAGTATGAGAAAGGTATCATAATGAATTTAAAAAAAAAATCCAAGTTTTGCATGATCAAGGTCATTTAAAGCAGTATCTCCAAATAGTCTGGCCATGTGAAGCTCTTTCCCCACAGGAAACATCTGAAAAAAAAACCCCTCTGCCTGTTTTTTGAGACAAACAAGCCTAACGGACCAACAGACGTGTGGATACAGTCCTGGAAGTTATTTTTACTGGGGTATAGCTGTGAGTCAAGCCAACAGCATCGTTGTGTTTAACGATCTAGATGTTCATAGGAAAAAGCAGTCACTGTCCCGGTGTACTTGCAGTCCTTTAAAAGTACGAAGTACTTCATCTGCCCAGTGGTGTCTGTACCAGGAGCTGCCACAGGCAAGAGTCAGGGTCCCCAGGGCTCCCACTTAGAAAGAGAATTTGAGGAATCAGAAGCCAAATCCTTGTCCTTAAAGCCACAAGATCCCGTGGGGCACTGAGGAAAGGGGCACTGGGAGCATGCAAGGGAGCAGTGCAGAGCTCTCACAGCCCTGTAGCTTCTGGCCTGGGTGGATCTGAATGTGTAAAGAGAAAATGCACAAGTACATAGTATAAATATTAATGCAGAGTCTTGCTGTATCCAAACCCCAAAATTCTCTGATTTTCCAAATCCCTTTACTAGCTCGTTGCAGATAGGTAGCAGACAATATGAAAGCTATAACTGCAGCATCTCTGGCAGACATTCCTTCAGCAAAGAAGCCTTAGGAGAAACTGTTTTCTTATACTCTCCCTGTTCTCTGCTCACAGTTCATCTGGTGAGGCCACAGGATGGAGTGAGGGCTTCAGTGGAAGAAGAGTGCCAGGGAAGGGCTTTCATCTTTTGTGCTCTTTGCACACATGGACATTTCCTTTCTGTCAACAATTCAGACACCCAGCTAGACTAGCTATTTTCAAATGGTTTGTCATTATTTGAGCAGTTTTGGTCTCTTTGCAAAATGTAATTTTTCAGATCTGTCACAAGCAAGAACAGACATTTGAGCAAGTGGTTGGGTTGCTGAGAGGAGATGTTTGGGCTCAAAAATGTCTACTAGGATAGAGCTCAAGCTTGTATCATCTGAACATTTCTCTGCACTGAGTCAGTGGGCTTGTTCTGTTGAGCAATCTGCTAATATCTAATAATACATTTGTGAAATTCAGTCACAGAGCATTTTGAGAGTGGCTGAGTTGTGCTGGTATGCCATCATTATATCATGACAGTCAGTTCTCACATGAAAAATGCAGAAAGTTTTCAGGGAAAAAATCCTTTGTTGATTCACTGTCAAGCATTCAGGATGAAATGAGCCAAAGGATTTTGGAGGACATCTTTCCTATGCATCTTTTTGCCATCATCACATAGTTGTCAGTCATAAGATCAGAGAAAAGAGATCAGTAAGGGCCACTAAGAAGTTATCTAGTTGATTCATCTCTGAAATGGTAGGGCATATACATGTCTACCATTTGCTTTTCTAACCATTTCTTGGATACCTTTGATAATAGGCTCCACAGTTTCCCTAGACCATCTATTTAAATGCTTGTTTATTTATTACCATAGAGACAATATTCTCACCGTCCTCATACCTAAGATAGTTTTTCCTTTTTTAAATTACCTTTTTTATGCACAAAGGACAGAGGAAAAAATTTTAAATTCTTCTTGCCACTGCCCTCATGTATCTGAAAGTTATTATCACAATCCCTTTTTATTCTTCTACAGAATAAACGATCTAAATTCCTTCAGACATTACTTATAAGATGTAATTTTAGACCTCTGACCACAGTTAGTGCTCTTCGCTGCTCTCCACCCACCATGTCTTTTTGGTGTGCAACACCCAGAGTTTACCCACACTGAATAGAAAGAACATGACTTAAGTCTTCTAGGTGAGATCCCTGTACATCTGCCTTCTTCCGCGCTCTGGGACTGGGATGCAGAGAGAAGAAATGTGAATCTTTCACACTGCGACTGGAGTAGACTCTTTTTTTAAGGCATAACATTTCTGTGACCATTATTCGGTAAGACCATTTTCATCTGAAAGTTCATTTATTTTCATGAACATTAGGTTGAATACTCACAGAAGGTGAATGCAACTGAGGACGCAAAGGCAGCTGTGACAAATTCAGACAAATATTCCTAAAATGAGAGTAAGAAGTGTCTCATTCTAAGTTAATAGAGGTACCCTTCCTTAGGACAATCCAAGATGATAAATTATTCTGCAAGTTTCGTAAGAATAATGATAGATACTCATTAAACTGATAATAGATGTACATCATGTTGTAGTTTCAATGATTTGAGAAATCAGCAAGAGGCAACACGTATAAAGAAAACACAATATCTCCTATGCTCTAACTACTTGAACTGGGGAAAAATAAAACAAACCAAAAAAACCCCCAACAAACAAGCTCTTATCCACACAAGCTGTCCTCAAGACATGCTTCTATCTTGGACCTGAAAAAGGGTTTTTGACGCAAATGCTTGTCTCTTTTTTCCAACTATATTAGTCTAATAAAAGATACTGCCTCTGTCCATAAATCTTGTTTCTCTGGTGGTTATCACTATAATATTTGCTGCCATAAGCCCCTAGGAATTCACAGATCACTCTCTGTCTCTCTCTCAAAAAGACAAAAGTAAAAAGGTCAGATGAAACCCTATCCTGCTGCAGGGCCATATTCCTGTGCAAAGCAGGGGTGTCAGGGGCTGCCACATCAGCCTCGGGTGAGCTGATGGGTTGGTGCAGCTGAACGCAGCACCACGAAGAAATGTCACCTTGTGTCCCAAAGCCACATGGCCGCCAGGGTCAGCACTGCACTGGGCTGGGTACACCAGCTCAGGTTGTGGAGGGATCTCCCAGCACTGTTCTCTGCTCTGTTCCAAGCTATATGATGTGTCCAAACTGCTGGTGAGACTTCAGTTCCTTGGGCACACGGTGGCTTCGGAAAAACTCAATCTCTATTCACAAGCAGGGGAAAATCACCAAGTGATTTGTTACAAATTATTCGCCATGCTTTAAGAATAACCAACTTATTTCGTTTAAAAGGAGGGCAGAGAGGTTGTCTGCAAGCACGTGAGTGTTTTTCCCCAAGGAAAATTTCATAATGGTTAATATAAGCAGAACTACAGTAGTGCATATGGTTAACAGCTGCTTTAACATGATATGGCGTAACAACTGTCTGGAAATCATTAGCCTAACTTTTCTTTAGTATTTGGATAATTAACCAACAGACAGATCTATTTCGGCTTATCAGATAATACATAGATATGTATTTTTTCTGTTTTATTTACAGTACATATAGACCTGTTTCTCAAAATAATACATTAAACAATTGCTCAGTAAATGAAAAAAAAATCATAGATTTCAATAGATATTTAATAGATATTCAGATCTTTCAAAAACACTGAAACATTCATTGGTTCCAAAGAAGACTTTCCTTTAAGGAAATTAAAACATAAAACTCTATTACTGTTAAGGCTGCAAAGAGACTAACAAAAGCCTGGAATATAAATATTTATATATATAAAAATTTTGTTAAATATATTAAACCATAAAGCAGAGTTCTCAGGGACTTTGATAACGTAGATTACCTTTTGGTACAAAGATTTTGTAGCAGTCCTTTATTGCTCTTCACAACTGCCACCTTCCCCTCTTTTGTCTGCCCATAATAATTTTGTTGTAAGTAAGGCTGTTCTTTAGCTTAAACAGCAATATCAGGAAAAATTTTAACTTTCATAATATTAAGCAGAACCAAAACTGAAGAGCGAGAGAGATAAGCGCCACATATGGAGGGCAAAATAATCTTCCCGGCTTTGTGTTGATCTACAGAAAGCTAGAAGACATTGTCATCTTGCATGAAAACATATATGAACACGTATGGAGTCGAGCAGGAAGGCAGCTTGAAAAACAGAATAGTTTAACCAGCCACCAACTCTATAATTTGTTAACATTCCTGGTCCAGAAGTCTTGTTGCATATTCCAACTGTATTCATTCTGCAGAAGAATTAAATGATAACAATAATATAAACTCCAAAAGCTTTTTTAGGAAGTAAATATGGTCAAAGGGAGGGATGACCTAAAATTTAGACTATACATAAGTAGCAGAAATAAATACTTAAAACTGTAAGAGCTGAATTCTTGCCAAGTTCCCATGAGTCCAGGTAGTCGGGAGGTAAGGAATAATAATGTAAAGTTTTCCTTTCTGCTTCCAAGGATGTTTGCATGTGTGTATTTGTGCACTTATCCTTCCTTGAGGACAGCTCAGAATTCATGTTTAATACCCATAGAAAGCTAAACCTGTCCTCTCATGCAAGCACATCCATCTTCTTTCGAGTGGGGCAGTGAAATACTCTTCATAGTTTAGTTATAATTAAGCGTTGGGAGAGGGGAGGGAGAAGGGACATGACTAAAATACAAGTGGTTACTCAACTGCTTGGGAATAAGCCAAAGAGTAGTTTGACCCAATTGTCTTTTCTTTTGGATGCCACTAAATGCAGCTTTCACTCTAGCTGCTCCACACAACTTATTTTCCCCTTTTGGACTTCATACGTACCAAAGCATACATTTATTTACAGCACACATCTGAAAACACAGTGGAAAATGCTGATCCTGCAAAAGACTTTGAAATGCAGGTGTGTTCTTGCTTCTTAAAGATAGATTCATTTTCAACAGTAGCCATTTAAGTAAGAAACATATATAATGCACTGCTGCCTGGATCTGATATATCACATTTCTGCTAATATACGACGTTATAGAAGCCAGAGAGAAACTCTCCATCGCTATTAATTAACTGCTTGTTAATGAGTGCAGCATGCTTTCTAAAATCCAAATCTGATGATTTGGATGGGGTTCAACAATAATCCCACCATACTGATGGGCTTTGACAAACTACCAAAATGCCTATTTGCTGCCTTCATGGGACAATACAGTAAGTAAAGGTATCTGGTGGTATTTCCACATGTATATGACTTCTATGTAATTCACAGTCCAACATAAGTAATGACTGCGATTCCTGTAAGATTGTGGAGTAGACATATCTGATCGCTCGTTGTCAATGAAAGTTGTCACAACACAGATGAAGAGCTCGTTTAACTCATAGAGATAAATTTTGGGAACAGATACAGCTTTGAATCTGCTCCTAGTTTTGGTTCCACGGGAGACAAAGAGCTGAAAAGTTCACATTTCCTCTGAAATATCATGAGTTGAGCTATTTCTCCAAGATCTCCATATAGCAGAGAATACTTGTGCACAGCATTTAATATTTGGCACTTAAACCTCAGGACAACAGCTAATTGCATTTTGTCTTCTTTAGGTTTGACCCAGAATCCTGCTAAAAGCAGAAGAAACTCACCCTGTGGCTGAGAGGGACCTTTTGAAGTGCAGGAGTGGAAGTCCAACCATCTTCCAGCTGAACATTCCCCTCCTTGAGGAGAACCAGGACACTTTGGCACACCTACCACAGGCTGCCATACACACGCACATTTTGGTGACAGCGTCTGAGACAGATTCCCAACCTCCCCAAAGAGTTTACAGGAGTGTGATGTACACTTTGAGATGTGTTGCTGTTGATACCATCTTTGACAAATGTAGGCATACAGCCACTCACCTATGACAAGCCACTGGAGTAAACAAGCACATGGGGGTCTTGTGAGCACGGGTGAAAAGTAATTCTTGTTAAGGGAAAAGGGTTTTTACCTCACTTGCCCTTTTTCACTCTTATAGGACAATAGCTAGAGTAAATCTGCACAACAATAGAGTCAGATTTCTAATCATAAACTAATGTCTCCATTCTCAGCACATCAGATGGGGAAAAAAAAAATTCCGTTCCCTTTCCCATTGTTGGCCTCTGACCAAGTTCCATGTGGGTCTAATAGTGCAATTTTCATTCAAATAAGAAGAGATTTATCAAAGTGAGGATGAAGACTTTTGTCTATAAAATCAGCTGGTTCCTGTTAGAAGATTCATTCAATCATGATGACATTTGTGATATCTCCACCAAAATCAGCAGAACTCATTCCTTTTGCTTTGCAAGATTCGTCTCATTGTATCTTATCAAAGTCTTTTTGTTACTCAGACCAGTGACTGTAAAGAATTATCAGAAAAAAAAATTCTGGAACCGCTTAAGACTACTGATTTCATGAGGGGGATGGGACGAGTGCATAGGAATCCCCTTCCAAATTAATAGCATTTGAATCCCGAAGCAAATGTAACACAATAAAATTGTCTTCAATATGACAATAAATGTAATGACCCTTAGAGCAACTCAGTCACAATAATAAAACACAGAATCATGAAAATAACACTAATAGTAGCAGACAAATTCTAAGAAAAAGTATTACATCTATCCGACAACAATAATGCTAAGAAGATGAGAAATTAAATTAAGTCAGAAACCAAACTTTCAATGGAAAGCTTACTATCCAGGCTTTGTGTAACTTAAAATATGTGTAAAATGAAAGTAGCAAGAAAATGTTAAGTAACCTACCATACTATTCACATTTTGATATTTTTTTTTCAGTTTTGTATCTTCCATCTTTGTTTTCAATATTTAGTCAAGGCTTCCTGGGAATGCTCTTCACAGTTAGTTCTTATTTATCATTTCTCTTCTGTTATATGGTCCTGGGAGACAAGGAATGACAGTAAGAGAAAAATAATGGGTCAGTGAATGAAAAAGAGAGAAAAAATTATCCAGATTTAGTCCCATTTTCTGTAATATTGTAGGTACCTATCATTCATGAAAAATGGGAAATAACATGTTATAGATCCTAGATGCTGTCCACATGCAAAAAGTGCCAGCAACATTTTTGAAAGGACTGCTGCCAAAGAACAAATAATAGACACACTTCAAGAAACAGAATTTGCATCCTAAAACTTACTCCAAGAAAAGGGAGAACATTACTCCCTATCTTTATGGGTTTCTGAAGACACTCGTAATTCATGAGCTAATCGATTTATTTTAACAGGAGAGACATCCTTTTCTCTTTCTTTCTTTTTATATATATATATATATTTTTTTTTCTTTTTTGTGAAGCAAGCAAGCTATCAGGACAGATTTTTAAAATGTGAAGATCTTCCTAATAAACTCCTTTGAGAGTAGTTGGGACACAGACATTTCTTATTAGCTATAGCTTAAGATAAAATGAGGATGGCAAATTAGAAGTCTGAGTGTTATACTGGGTACCTATTAAATCTATTTTCTATCGGTGACCTTATCCAGCAGTATGCAACAAAGGCATTACTGCAAAGCACAACTGGCCATGTTGGACCTTGACCTTTGGAAACAGATCTTCACCATTAGCCGTCTTGATGGCGCTTGGGGATTTCTATCAGTTATCAGGACCCAGTTCTTCCACGCGCTTCACACACACATAAGAACAAATTGTTTGCTGCCCCAAAGAGTTCACAGGCTTGAGAAAGCCATTTTCTCCTTGGCTAGCCGGTAGTGTCCAGTACAAGCTCCTTACCAAAGGCAGGCAAGGCATCTCCAGCTGGGAGCAAGGGCACACAGCCTTTGGTTCCCATCCAGGCTGTGTTCTTAACTGCTACCCACCAATAAGCCACATTATCTCCATTTTTTTGCTATGTCGAAGCTCTGTAGCTGTTTCTCCCAGTTTTTTCTTCTTTTTTTTTTTTTTATTTAGTTTCAAACCCATCGTTTTTTTCCCCACAGAACTTTTTTTAAGCCATCGGGGTTTTCAATTGGCAGAAGTCAGATGGTGGGTTTCTGCACCCACCTTCAGTGATATCAGGCTAACCTCGGAGTCCATGCTTCCAGCCCAGCCCGGTGCTCAGCGCAGGAAATCTAAGCATGCCTATGTCCCCATGCCCTCAGACTTTGCAAGACCCTCTGGGCTGCCTGGTGGAGACTGCTGCAGTAAACAAAAAGCAAATTCAGGAGACCAAGCTCCAGATGGTGTGACTCGGTCAAGCCAGGCAAGGCTATGCCTGGTTATGGCACCTGAGGACCTGGTGCCTGGTCTCGGGAGCCTCTCTTGAAGTTCACCAGGAAATCTTCAGCCAAAAAGCTTCGTGTTCCTTTTCCAATAGTGGCTGCTTTTTTCCAGCGCTGAGAGCTGAATTCTCATAAATCATGCACTGTTATTATTATGGGACAGCAACATTAACAGAAGTACCCAGAGGCCTGGAACAGGGAGAATACTTATAGGATGCACCATAAGACAGTGGGTAAGATAAGGAGGTCGTCACGACCCTCACAGAAATAAGAAAATATACGATCTGCGTACCACCACCAGCTTAATCGATTTGTTTTTCAAGAAAAACATCCCAGTCATGAGCTGACCCTTCCAGAGAGACTTTTGATGGCTTAGGGGGGTAACCAATAGCTGGCTTACTCCCTCCTGGGGTGCTGAGATCACCCTTTCACATCCAAAAGGGAGCAAGAAGGTACACGCTCCCAGTTCTGGCTCTCAGATGTGCTTTTAAAAAATGTCCGGAGGACAAAGAGGATAACAGGGGAGATGCCACCAAACAGAGCCTGTCAGAAGGAAGCTTTCCATGTTTGCACAGATACATGATCTGCTGGAGAGACATGGGACCCCACAGTTAATTTGTTTGTTCACTTATGTCAAGAATTCAAACAAACATGTATTTTGGTAGTTTTAATGTATTTAATTATTTTTTTAACTATATTAACATGGGAAAACTCTAGTTACTCTGCCAGCTGGTTTATTGGAGAAACAATTCTCAATCGATACATGCTGTTTATCAGTACTCTTTAAAAACTGCGTGTTAACCGATGTGGCATTCCTCAAGCACAATATCAGTCCTAGTGCTGCTGGTTGCTGTATGTCCTGGGGTACCTGGAGGCTGTCCCCATGCTTCACCATTCTGCGAGTACTCTATGGGCGCGTAACGTTTTGCAGGCCCTATTTCAAAGACTTTTAAAATTACGTTCACGGTTTCTGGACTGGATTCTCTGTTAGTTTAGATTGGCAACCCTGCATTGACTTCAGTGGAAGTCTGGTAATTTACACCAACTGCGAATTTGGATCTTTATTTCTTCTTCTTTTAATTTCTGAGGACAGATTGGTTTATTTTAAAAGCTGGCTGCTGACTAGAAATGTGTGAAATAACTTTTTTTTGCTGCGTAAATATTTTTAAACAGTATTTTCAATGATTTTGCAATGAGCTACGTGAAGCTGGCAAAGCTCTGGTACCCCCTTCTTCTTTTGCAAACAGAATTATGTAAAGAACAGGCCTTTGGGACATTAGCATGTTCAAGTAAAAAGAACATTGAAAAGTCACTTTTTGCCCAGAGACCCTTAACCTTTTCCCTTCCTGGCCACTGGAATGACATTCCATCATCCAGAGGTTTTACCTGATTTATCCTGACCACCCTTACTAGATTTTTTTTATACCCCAGGTAGGACGAACTGGCCAGTTCACCACTTGTATTTGCCATCACTGCAATGAATAATTAATCTCATGCTGTGAGTCCCTCGGTCTATTAAGCCTACTCCAAATTCAATTAAATTTCTAAGTGTAGGCACAAGGCCATCTAAAAGTTGTTTTTCCCTTGAATTTCATAAGCTTTGGCGGAGAAGGCTGGTCCTGTGGCCTGCTGGTTTTCCCTCCATAAGGGAGGCTTTTCTCTTTCTTCATTATTCAGAAACACCTTCAGATCTTCTTAGCAGTAACTGCTCAGTTAGCCATACATCTCCCCAAAATACTTTAATGTGGTGAAGCCACTGAGCATTTCTAAACATGGACACAGATACTTACGACTGTACTATAAATGGTTTCTGTACCCCTCTGAGCATTGGCTAAGGCCAAAACTGATAGCCAAGGAATCAAGTTTAAAACCTTGACATGAAAATCAGGGCTTGGCATCTGGTCCTTGAGGAAGGCTGCACTCCCGCCGAGGCTGCAGGGATGCCTTGCCTTCCCCATAGCTGCCTCTCGCCCTGCTCTCTGCACATGTCTTAGGATCCTCTCTCCCATCCAAAGTTTTCTTTCCCTTCTAGACAGTGTTTCGGGGAAGCTGGTCCTACTCCATGCAATATCCAGTCTCTCTCCTGCTGATGAAGCAATGTGCCTCCTCAACTCTAACCACTCTTATTCTAGGCTCCCAGCTAGCTGCACACTGGTATTGCCAAAGTAAAAAGATAACAATTTGGGCAACAGCAAGACACCACCAGAACCTAGATATATGTATGGTGTCTTTGATCGCTTCTTTGATCCTGAACTCCTTTCCCTTTGTCATCTCTGGGCACGGTGGTGCAAGGCTGTGTGCACGTGGGTGGGAGCTGCCCAGCCTGCACCAGTCCCAGCCCTGACACAGAAAGCTGTCACAGCTCCTTGGGCATTAGGGAGTTGATGGCTCCTCCTAACCTGTGATTCATTCAAGGACCTGCACGCATTGCATGGGTGCACCCCTTCATCTCACAGCAAAGGATGCTGCTCCCTGACCCTTCCCACCCACCCCAGATCTGCCCCCCGCCTGCCCCCGCTGCTCAGCCCTGCCTGGCTTTGCATTCCCAGCCCCAAGGGGCTGCTTCCCCAGCTGCACACTGGTTCCTCACTCTTGCACTCCTGTCATACATACGCACACGAACGCAAGCAAATACATCTGCTTCTTCCAGGGTTTCCACAGCTCTCTGCTCACCCTCCTGTTCCCAGTTCCCTCATTCCCAGCCTGGCAGCAGGGGCTGGCCAGGAAGAGAGGTGCAGAGAGCCTGGGGATGTGCATCCACCTGAGCTCCTCCCTTCTCCTGGAGGTGGAGGGCAAGACGAAGGGGCCAGGCAAGGAGGGCTTCCTCCCAAAGGCAGAGCTGAAATTTATAAGAGGGCTGGAGTTCTGCCTTCAGATCTTTCCTGGCTCTGCTCCTGAGAAAATCATGTCAGTGAGAAGAGCTGGCAGCACCGCTGGCTCCCCCCGGCTCCTCAGCCCTGGAAGACCTGCTCAGAGCTCAGCCCTCCAGCTCCTGAATCATGGCTGAGCTGCACGTGGAGCTGGCCGTCACTCCCAGCCTTTGCTCCATTCCTCCGTGCACCCGTTCTATGAATCACAGGTGTTGTGCATTTCCCTCGGAGGACTGAAAGGAGTTTTCAAGAGCGCCAAAATCACTCAAAGTTAATGGGAGCTGGGAGCCCGAAGCATCCCTGAGGAGCTGCGCTGCCCCAGCACCACTCAAGCCCTGATGTGCGCTGGAACTGGGATTCCTAAGTCACAGGTTGCTTTTAAAAATGTGTTTCACTCTCTCACACAAGTAGGAGCCAAGAGCTTGAGAGTTCTGGTCTTGCTTCTGCAATTAAACTGTTCTGAGGCTTTTAGGCAAGTCACAATCCTACTGAGCCTCTTTCACCATCTGTAAAACGGAGATAACAATATTTAACATCCTTCCAAAGTAAATGTTAATGAGGCTTCAGCAGCTTATGTCTGCATAGGGTCTTGAAGATACAAGGCACTGGGAGAGCATTATGTGCTGTTGTTACTAATTGTGAATATCCTTTGCTTTAGTTTGTTGTCAATTATTATTAAAAGTGAGAATTTGTGATCCAATGTAATATTACTCTGAAAAGATTTAGTATCTTTCACAGCCTGTAAATAACTTGGTTGTATTTGTCTGATGCAGAGATGGTAATAGGAAACAGATTTCAAAAGTGGTGCAAAAAGGAATGTGTGGTTATTCTGACAATATAGTTTTCTTAAATTTAAACCTGATAAATCAGCTTTGGGCTCATATTTTCTCTGAAGAGAATGTTTTTAAGTGAGACAACATAAATGAAGTCTTTAATTGGAACATAAACATTAGCACTATGTTTCTGCCCTTCCGTTCTTCCTAATGAATAAACAGACACATGTCGGGGCTTTCAGCAGCATTTGGCAAGGAAGTATAGGGAACTTGTTCACAAACTGCAGAAGGAGACTGAAGAAGGTCTTCCCACTACCAACGTTTTGACCCCAACAAGTGAAAAGTGACCCGTGAGTTGCAAGGCTTGACACGTCAGTGTCACAGAGGGCGTCGTGACATATGAGCTGTTTACCAAAAATATTTGTCTTCATTACTGGGAAATACCTATCTGAAGCCATCTAAAATTTGGCAAATGAAAGTTAATTGGGCTGCAGTAAAGATATTAGATCAGCTGACCCCCTCATATGGGAAGTTACTCAGGGACAGGAAAGCTCTGCTCTGTTTCCTTCATCTTGCTCCCTTTTTTTTCCCTTCAGGAACTGCAGGACACTAGATACATCCATTCAGACTCCTCATCTCCAGCATAAATGTTGTTTTTCCTCCCCCATCCTGCTCATTCCTATGCATTCACACTACCATGGGCTTTCCTCTAGTGGGGGCCAGTCCTAAAAATCAATCTTGATGTAAAGGATGGAGCAGCTCTTGGCTGCTGTGCCATGAAAAAGTCAATTTAGAAAATGCTGAAATTTTCTCAGGGATATGGGTTTGCTGGTTTGAGTTTTTCTCTTAGAGATTTCCATCCCCAGTTGACTGAGTCTCCATTCCCTAATGCCAAAGGGTTCCCAGCCCTTCTAGTTCGTGATGCACCAACTGAAGGATTGTTGATGTTGCTGTTCTTCTACTTTTCATAGGAGCAAGCAGGCACACGAGTATGGGTCACTGATGCGAAGCAGACTATTTGTCTGCGGAAAATGAAGTCTGGACTCTTTCTTGAGTGGCTGAGATTTCTTTTATGCTCTCAAGCCTTGTAAAGCCACTGTGTAGCTCCAGGTGTATGTATGGTTTTGTGTGTTTTTAATGTAGCTTCTTAGATCCTGTAGAGTAAAAATCCATAATATTTTTCTAATACAATAGCAGTTTTGGAAGGGTCAGCTCTAATGAGTTTTATTATAGTTGGTAGTGGCTCTTGGCATACATGGATCTTTAATGAAATCTCAACTTCTGTGGAGCTGAAGCAGATAGGAATTTCTCAAAAGAACAGAAAGGAGTGAGAATGCTAGTCTTTTCCATATTTCTAAGCAGCCAGTTATTTTGAAATCTATTGCAGATGTATCCCATTAACTGTCAAGTTACTTAGCAAACCCACCAAATTACTGCACACTCACTCAATAAAAGTGCTAGATATATAAAAGAGCAAGGAAGTTCTCAAGGTTTTTCTTAAACCTCACCAGGAGAAAAAGAATTGTTTGTTCTTTCTTTTTTTTTTTTTTTTTTTTTTTTTTTTTTTTTTTTTTTTTT